>CAIGRF010274181.1:17259-29181 GCA_903798235.1 Fraxinus ornus
CTTTGGTCCGGACAAGCCTATGTTACTTTTCTGTGACAACACTGCTGCCATTAAAATTGCAAACAACCCCGTGCAACATGATAGAACTAAGCATGTTGAACTCGATAGGAACTACATCAAAGATAATCTCGACTCCAAAAATATAGAGGTTTCATACATCAAGAGGGCGGAACAACTAGCTGATATAATGACACATGGAGTTGCTAGTGGTCCATTCCATACAATGATATCCAAGTTGGGCATGCGTGATATCTATGCACCAACTTGAGGGGGAGAGTTGAACAAGATATGTACCAACTTGTAGTTATTGTTATTGTTAGGGACTAAAGTGTAATTTTCCCTCTTTTATTTTTCTTTTCCTTGTATATATTTTTTAGGGTTCATTTTTCTATCAATACAAGAATATAATTTACTCCCGACATTTCGACTGGCAACAAAATACGTTAAGAGTGTAGCATTGTCGCATATTCTTACATTATTCCTCCTTTCACTAACAATAAAAATCACATGCAAAGCCCTACTAAATTTCCCTAATCTTCCTCGAAGTAAGAGAAAGAAGAACTAAGGCTGCTGACAAACATTCCACCCTAACATGAAACACAAACTTAGTTGTATTTTTTTTTTTTTTTTTCAGAACTTATTAACAAGCTCAATAACAGAGATGTCCCAAGATCAAGAGAAAATGTTCAATGCTCATACCTAGTAGTATTAAGCCCCTGTTTGGTAGAACTTAAAATCAAGATTTTAATCCAAGCCAAAGTCAACAACTAATTTTAATACATTTCAAGGGACCACAACTTTTCAAGCACACATTTCATAACTTCTATCAAAATCTACTAAAAATCTGATTTTAATCCCTACCAAAAAGGGGAGAATAATAATCACACACAAGAACTAGACACGGATAATGCAAACTCAAACTGCAGATTGTAATTTTAAGAAACAATACCATTATTCTCAAGGAAAGTAGCCAAGTTTGAGCGACGATGCAGTGCAATCTTAGAAACTGCGCGCATCTGTGCTGTGAACTCCTCAATAATCCACCCTGCAGTAGTATCTCCCATTCCCAATTTTGAAGAAAGTAAGGCAGTGGCTTTCACCACTCCAGTAAGGCGCATGGTGTCCTTAACCTAACCATCAAATTGAAAACATAATTTAGACAAGTTTCCAAGCATGACATCAACACTTAAAACAATCACGTGAATGAAACCACTCGATAGAAAACCAGTGTGACGAAAGTAGAAGTCTAGGATTACTTGGTAATAAATCTCTCTTTTGGGAAATACAGCCTGCAGGATACGGCTAGCAGCAGCCTGTAACAAAGGCTCCCTATCACTTTCGAATATTGCTTCCAGCACTTGCTTGCATTTGAGCCTACTCAACTCCGCTTTAACTTCTTTGACTTTTGAACACCCTTGTGGCTTACACAATAAATATATCCGGGACAGGAGCTTGAGGCTATCAGACATCACCTGCTCCTGCAAGCAAACAGATTGCACAGTGCGACACTTGCTCCCTGATCCTGCGCCCCATGAATTACCGAGAACACGAGCTTCCATGTCTAGAATTGCATCCATCTTCTCTTTCCAACCAAATTCATCCTTTGCTCGTCCATAAACTTCTAAGGAGTCTACTCTGGGTGGCGCAGATCCACTGAAGGTTCGACCAACACAAATTGTGAATTCTTCATCAGCTAGAAGTGATTCGGCCACTGTGAAAGGAACATCATACCAAGATCGCATTCCCTCTTCTAATTTTATCACTCTTTGGAAAATAGTAATTTCAGAAGGAATATGACTCGCCGATGTATTGCCAACATGCACACGAAAACCAACCATTACAATATCAGGATTTGAATTGGAGACTGTTACCTGAAGAAAAAGGCCGAAAAATGAATTATTGAAGTTCATGAGTTCTCAAAAAAAAGTTTTAACTTATTTACAAAACAGCAAACTACAGGTAAGAATTACATAGAAATATAATACTGGAGAACAGCAACTGAATATAAATAACATTAACATGTGTTGTCTTAGTTTGCAGAATAATTGGCAAGTTAGAAACGAATGCCCATGTACTGGTTCTAAAAATTCCTGAAAGATTAATTACCATCCATCAACAATTCATACTCCGAGAAAAATTCACAATACCTACATGTAAGATTAGCTTAAGCTGAGTTGAGCAGATAAAAAGTGTATCTCACACAAGGGTCAAGTCAAGCATGCATAAGGTGCTTTGTGGTCACCTACGGCAAGTCATAAAGCACATGCTGTACCGAAAACAAGTTTGAAAATCATAAGAAAGCAATCTTCAACAAACAAAAGGCTCATGGCAAGAAATCTAGATTACCTGTTTCAAGTCATACTTCACCGATGTTAGATATTGTCGAAAAAATTACACTCCGTATGGATACAGTTTATAAATTCAGTCAAAAATCAAAATTTAATTTTGAACACACATTCATAACTACCACTTGTTACTATCCACACATTTTGTGAAACCCACTAGTGCTCCTCTCAATGTTCCTATTTATAAACTATTTATAAATTTGCCCAACGAGGCTCATTAAATTATTTGGCCTCCATTTGACAAATTTATAAAAAGTTATAAATAGGAATAAAAAGAGGAATAGTAGTGTGTAGATAATAATGAGTGGTAGTTATGAACGTTTGATTGAATTAATGTTTTGACTTTGATTAATAAATTTAAAAAACCAATTTATAAATTGTATCCAAACGGTGTCTTAGACCAAGTTTCTGTTATACATGTAGAGGCATCTACAGCGAAAATCTTATAAATGCCAGAATGATATACTATTCCAAAATCTTAAAGAGTATACAGAAGATACTTTCTCTAGTAGAATTTCCTCTTAAATGCTTGTTTCAATACTGTTCTTGTACATGATGATACAATAACTACTATGCACATGGATTTCATTAAAGCATAACATCACTGTAATGAAAGCCAAGAAGAGTTCCCGGATGATTATATAAAACCCACAAATCATTTGCAGAGTAGACAAAAAGGTCACTAAAATTTCTCTTACCCTATGGTTTATGATGATGCAAAACGGGCTAAAATCACATCANAGTGCATCCAACGGGCAGAATTCTGCCAGGTATGGCTCCCAGACAGGCCTTAAAATTTCTCTTACCCTATGGTTTATGATGATGCAAAACGGGCTAAAATCACATCACATCTCAACAATAGTTAAAAATGTCTGAAAAGATACAATAAGTTAAATCACACATCAATGATACCTTGAATCCAGCGGAGGTAGGACTCTCTAAGAACCCATCTTCAGATGCCAAAGTTTGCTTAGCTCCTTCAGAATCATTATTTCTGATGGCATCCCCACTAAGTTTAACATCTGAAGTTATACACACAGTTTTCTCAAAAAAGTCAAGTGGGAATTCTGGTTTTACACCTCCATTAGCTTTATTTTTAAGAATACCAGATCGCAATTTCTTAACCTTATCTGACATCACGCTTGTTCCAGTGTCATTTCCAGCTGGGATGTGGGAGTGAATCTGAAGGCTTCCATCATCATGCAAAACAAGACAGTGGACTTTGTCTTTTGACAAAGGCTTGTAAGCAGAAACCCCAACCAATGGTGAGGTTGAACCAACAGCATGCCGCAAATTTTGTGCAAGTATTTCGTGTTCCCCAACAGAAATAGCCAGTGCACCATTTGATTTCACACTAGAATAGCAAACAAATAAGCCACTGCCACCCAGCAACTCTTTCCATCGATTCAACCCAGCTGGCCGAAGCTTTCCATCGGGGTCATTCTCAAATACAGCAGACATTTCCACTATTGATGTTGCATCTGGATTAAGCCGGCAGACCAAAGTAGTCCCATCTTGATAGGACAGAAATAGCAACTTGTGAGTAGATGAATAATATAGCGAGGAGCCCTTATCATGCTTGTTTCCACCATCCATTTGAATGTTTTGCTTCAAAGGCTGTGCCCCAACATTTCCCTCCATTGACAACTCTAACCTGTATAAGCAGCCCGACTCCGAGAGAACTATGAGAAACACCCTACCCTTAGAACCCACAAAAAGAGTTGCATCAACAATTGCATCATCAGCCAACGTGAAATAGTGCATAGGACTGATATTGTCGTGAGATAGATCGTATATTTTTACGAATCTATTTGTGACCACCATTAACTGAACCTGAGAACCTGGAACCCAATCCACACATCTGATATATGCACCTTGTAGAGCAAGTTCAATAGCCAAGCGGTCAATCACCTCACCTCGATTATTCAGTGTAAGAACTTGGCAATCTTCGTAGCCAGCTACAACAAGATAATTCTCTACAAGTGAGTTAAAAAGAAGGTGTACAATCTCAAAACGAATTATATTCTTAGAAAGAGGCTTCACATTAGCCTTATCAGCCGTCACAGGAGCAATTGTGGCTTGTCCAATCAACTGCCCTACATCAAATATGGCAACTTTATCGCCTTCTCCAACTGCCAGTCGACCTCGGGAACTGACACTAAGTAAGGATTTAACAAGAGAACCACTTGTCAAATGAGATTTCAGTTCCTTCGCATTTGAATAATCTGCTTTTATCTTCAGATCTAATGAGCCACTTTTGTAGGCCTTCTTCAATTGTAACAGGTCATTATTGTAACGAAGCACTTTGTCTTCAATCAAAGAAACTTTCTTATCTTTAGAAAGGTTGGAGTCTCTTCTACCAATAATACAAGGCAACAATGACGAGCAAACTCCCAAAACACGATCTTCAAGCTCAAGTTCCCTGAGCAACAGTGGCATCCTATCTTGAACCTCCTTCGGGATAGATAACCTGGTAGCATTATCCAGGTCCATTGATACATCCTCATCAAAATCTGTATCACTTTCAGGCAACTGATCACCATTATCTGTTAGAGGCAGAAAAGACTGGAAGTTACCAGTACCTCGATTTGGTGCACTACTAGTTCCAGTGAATTTTCGAGGTTTCAAGCATTGACAACTGCTACCTCGAACCCCACCGGCCCCACAGTCACAGAAAAAACGACTGGAGCGCGAGTACACAACACGGTGACCACGATGGCAAACTTTAGCGCACACAGAGCAACAGCCTTTGGAGACAGTCAGGTCACATGTATAACAGAAGTACCAATGCTGTTCCATAAAATTACTGCCACTGGATGTAAATGTGCAAACTTTAGATGCCAGGGCCCTCTCACTGTTGCTATCCTCCTCGTCTTCTTTGTCCATGCTACCTACCTCACCATCGGATGTCCCATCATCCTCATCCTCATCAACAGAAGTTGCATCGCAATCCAGCGACATGGACCCTCCTTGATTAGCAGACGAAACTAACGCATCAGGATTTTTTCTCGAACCAAGGGACCTAGATGTCAAAGACCCCAAAGCAGAACTACTGCTTGAACCCAGCTTTCCAGAAGACATTTCAATTGTGTTCAGGGTCAAACCACAATCTTTTAAAGCTGTTGAAAGAAACCCAAATAGATACTTCAGTCCTTGAAGCAAACGTTCATCCCCAGCCAGTTTCCCTATCAACATCTCAGTTCGCTGTAGAAGCAACTTGATTAAGGCTTCACCCTTGGAGAGTTGGACAACAAAATTATAATAGCCTTTTGCAGCACTAAAATCAAAGAGAGTAAATGCATTGTCAAGTGCAAGGAGCATTGCTTCAAATATATGACTGTGTAGTTCGTGCAACGGGAATTCAGAATTGGGTGACAAAAGGCACATAATGAAATTCATAGTCGAGTCTCTTAAAGAGACTGAAGTTCCTTTTGCACATTGAACGCCAGTGGGTGCTTCTGTTACAGATCCCAGTAACCTCATTTCTAGCCATTTTGACAGGGAAGAACGAGCCATGCCAAGGAATTTCTGTTGTAACTTGATTTTGACAACAGGATACAAATCCCCAGATAAAATATCCACAAAAAAGTCGAGAACCTTCATATTAACAAATTCTGAATGGCAGTAACCTAGGGAATCGATCAAAACCAGTATGTCGCCTCGTTGAGGACCATAAAGATTCTTAATCTTCTCAGATATATCATCCACATAGAGGAAAAATTTGAAAACATCAGTTCTTGAAGGATCTCTTCTCAGGCTGTTAACAACATCAATCATCTTTGTAACCATACATTCGTGGATACTGCTATCAACATCTTTTGCTTTGTAGACACTTTGAAAATATTCTTCCATGCGCATCATAATGAACAAGCTGCTAAAGTCAACCCCTATGAAGACCTCACTCAAGTTTTGGTAAATGGCTTCACATTTTCCGCTAAGGCTTTCAAATACCTTGTCACACTTAATTGTCAAGATTGATTCAAGAATTGATCTGATAACATCCGTTTCCTCCCAAATGATTCCTCTAGATTCCTTGATGTTCAGCAGTCCATCCAGAACATTAACTATTCCACTGATATTTAGAATGCAAGAAGATAAAATTTCACTGGGAACTCGAAGTTGAAAGGGAAACCCATGCAACACAAATTCCCAAAAGACTTTAGACCGAATTCCTACAGCCATTTTGTCAACAGTTCTGCCAGACTTAGACAGAAGCTCATATAAAGACTCCAACTGACATGGATTGATCCCCATTTTCTCAAGGAATTCGTCCTGCATACTTTTGTCAAAACCAGCATATTTGAGAAGCAACAGAGGAGAAAGCGTATCACTAGAGTGATGGCCATTCTCGAAGATTGAAGTAAATGCTCCTTGATAAAATCCCAAGTATTGCTGCAACAAAGATGACAATATATGAACTACCACTGCAAGTTGATTTACAGTGAAGGCTTTGGAAATGAGGCCTTTACTGAAATCAAAAAACTCCGCATCTCCAGATGTGTACACAGGCCAATTGGAACTCACCATTGGCATAGAATCGAACTCGTGGTGCTCCAAGAAGCCAGTACCGAGTAATGCGAGTACAAAAGAGAGCCATGACCCACACCTCAGAAAATCCCAGCCTAGTTCCCTAACGTCCACAGATGTGAGCAGAGCATTCAAGTGCTGAAGCAAACCCAATATCACATCTGGAATATCAGAATACTTGCCAGTTGTAGCAGAGTGACCCAAGACTGAATGACTAAAATAATGAAAATGTTCCATATTTAAAATATCTGAAACATTAGGGTCACTGAAGCGAGCTCGCCACTTTTCTAGAGAAGGTTCGAGAATTGGGATATCCCAGCAAAGCACAAAAAAATACCGTTCAGTAATGAGGTCCTCTGCCTTCACAGCTTTTTTGCCCTTCCAAAATCCAAGAATCCATGAAAAAAAGGCACATATCTCCCCCCAAATTAAACCAAAGCAATCAACTCCAGGACGATCTCTACATACTGAAGCAGGAAGTGGTGCAATATCAATCAATTGATAAAGCAAAATGTTGCCAGGTGTTTCTTTTACCGACACACTTGTCACATCCTCGAACATAGCAGCTGTCCAAGATGACAGATAACTTAGATTATTAGGCATGTGTAACTCCCGGGCTTCCCTTAATTTGGCTCTGAAGTCCAAAAGCAATGATGATGGACAAGTGCGTGGATGATAAATCATATGACGAAGTACTAAAACCAACCTTGAAATCAGTAAAGCCCAGCAAGACAACTGCATGCTGTCAAAACCTGCAGAGGGAATCTCAATTGATCTAAGTGAAGAAAATATTGTCTTTGCCAGCTCAGCCTTTTCCTCTTCAGATGAAAAATGAAATGCCACTAGAAGAATCTCAATGTGAAATGGAGATGGAAGATCGTCAAGAAGTTCCTTGAGGCCAGGACAGCCTGAACAAACTGTTTTTGCCTTACCATGGATAAAATCTACAAATATCTTGTAAATTTTGGTCCTTAAACGAGTACCAGATGAACCCGAGCGGCACAAAAGAACATGGGCAAGCAAAGCAAGTGTCTGATCATTGTACATATAGGCACCATTCTCAACAATCAATATTTTCTCAACAATAGACTCTTCAAGTGACTCAGATAAAGCTCGGTGTGAAAGGAGGTTGTGCAATAGTTCAAAGCACAGTTCATGGACGTGCCCGAATTTCCTCTGTTCAGGTGGAGTTAGCCCACTGTCACAAGTTTTATCTTCAGAATAACAGCCCTGACAATTAAGTACCGAAAGCAATGTATCAACATGATTCTCGTCGATCTTTTTGCACGCGTCTTCGTACAATGGAGGATGCCATTCAGGAGAAAAAACACAACTTTTCAGAAAGTATAGTAATTCTGTTGCAGCTTGAACTGGAATGTTGTTGAAACTGGAACTAGAACTAGCGGCAGCATTAGATTGTTCAAGCCCATCTGCAGATCCAACAGAGCGGCCACCTTCAGAGAAAAGATCGCCAAAAAGGGCTTCATCTTCATGACAAACAGCATTTTCTGCATCATACATGACAGATGTTTTTGTACCACTGGAACACGATCTTTCCAAATGTGGTTTTATTTTAACACCCTCATAATGAAAGAAGACAACAAGATGCATCAGATTATCCAGCCACTGAATTGAAGGAGGGAATATTGTCCTTAACAACTCCTCGATAGAGTATTTTTTCAGCAGAAAAAATTGTTCAGATTGAACTTGGCATGAAGGAGAATCGACACCAGCACAACTATCACTTTGACCTATCTTCAGCTCATCCAAATTGAAAATATGATATGGTTGGTTCTTCAAATCCACAATGAGTTTAAGAATACAAACAACCACCCGAGGAAAGTAAGCCAAAGGGGCCTTAGGATTAGCAACAGATTTATTGTACCTCCAGACGTTAGAATCCAGTGCATCCAAGATAGAAGCTGTTATGCATGCTTGCATGTTCTGAAACACGTAATTCTTGCAGAAAATTACCCTTGTGACTTCAAGAAATTCTTCCAACAATAGCACGGCCAAACTTTCAGGACTACTTTCAGCAACAGCATTGTTGTTTGCAAACTCAATACTAATCCTGAACAAACTAGGCAATATATCAATAAAGGAAGCAGCGGCTCGCAACAATGAGCCATCAGTGTCAACACATGGATTATCTTTCACAAGACTTCCCAGTAACTTGAATATTCTCACACAAAAAGACAATCTCTTCCGCAAATTGAGAGATTCTGTTTTCTCATCAAATGAGTGGGGGAGTTCTAAGAGCTGTCTACAGATTAAAATAAGATGTTGGATGCATCTCAAATGAACTGTTGCCCAATGCTGAGAGAGTGTAATGACCTTATTAAGACTGCCGTGAAAAGAATGTCCACTAAGTGAATTCGTATTAAAGACTTGCATGCGCTCAGAAACCAATGTCATTACAAGGCAATCGTCTGCTCCCAATTCCTTGGAGCATTTATCCCCTTTTTAGACACAAATAAAAATTAGAAAATTTAAAGATTCAAGGCAAGGAAAGAAGAATCGGTATGTTACTTTTGAGGAGTACCTTGAAGCAAGCACTTCACATAGTCATGCCACTCAATTGTATCACCTTGATCAACAACATTCGGTAACAAGTCCACAGGAATTTTTGTAGAGCAAGACTGTGACAGATCCAACTCCTTATCCATTGAATCTACTAATAGTACCTCCAACAGCTGTACAATAATGTTCTGAAAGAGAAACAAATGTCAGTTGGAAGCAAAAGCAGTTTATCTGGGAGATACACATAGAAAGAACATCTAAAATGAATTGGGATTTAATGCAAAGACCAAACACAAAAGGCTAAATAATAGCTGCAGAAGTAGTGAAACTAACTGCACGAACAAGGTTAACATGTTTTCAAGTAAATTGCACATCTTCGAAACTGAAGGCAAAAACTCATGCAAAACACAGAAACGAATGCACCTTTTTCAGATAAACGAACAGCTGATTCCTTTGCGTGACGAAGTTAAGAACCCCTTGGGAATTTCAAATCCCATCACCAAATCTTAAAGGAATACTAGGTTTCAAAAGCATGTGAAAAATCAGAAACTTTCTGATCATCACTCTCAAAAACAATCATAATTCATATTGGGTGAATCTCTACGACAGAAAACAATCGTAATTCCAGAGCATTTAGAAGTATTTAAGTAGGTAACTTTGAAATATAATTGAAAACCACTATTGATAAAACACAGCAGAATCTGCCAACCAAGGTAGAACAACAGTCGGTCAAAGTTAAACAAAGCAAATAACAATAAAGACGGGCAGGAAACACCTCGCTCAAAGGAAATACTAACCTGAAGACTCGAATCATCACTGTTGCGGACGGATTTCTCCAAAAAACACAGCGCAAACTCAATCGACTGTTGAAGCACCGCTACCACTACTGGCTCCACTTGCTCAACTGCCATTTAATAAAATAAATAAGATTATATACAATCAATTCCACACCTAAAAACAGGTTTAAATCGATCACTTTCAACTCAAAAAACGAGGAAAATACTTGGTAACAATCTCGAAGCATTAACAACGGCAAGCGAGACAGAAGCCAAGGCGTGAATCTGAGCTTGATCCAAAACTTCTAGCCCTAGGTTACGGTCTCCCGTACTGTTCTCATAATCAATCAGTTTGACCGATTGTTTGAGAATCGAGAAGAGTTTTTTAAACCCTAGTTTGAGCAAAGACGCCGACTCAACGGACCGGAGTTTGATAGATAGATCATCAGACGATAGAGCGTTAACGAGTGCTGCGATCTCCTCCGCCATTTTTTGATCAATAATAACAATTGTTCATTAGAATTTGATAATTCGATTTGAGAGAGCAAAGGAAGCTCTCGCGAGAAATGAGATTTTTTATTTTAGAGAGAGAACTGTGAAGTCCGACCGGCAAAAGGGGTGAATTTTCAGTGGGGTTTAGTGCTGGTGGAAAGTTATATGCAGTGAGGCAATGACGGTGAAATTCGTGGGATGAATTCTATTAGCTTACTCATCAAGCTTTTCTTTTGAATTTTTTGGTTGCCTTTTTTTATGTGGCTTTTGATAAACCAATAGGAAATTGGTAATAAAGTTGTACGAAAATGAAAAATAATTGGTGAACCGACTTTGGATTTTCTGGTGTCATCTGAGTCCCAGTTTTGCGTCGGATTTTGTTACTTTGACAGAAAAATTATAATACATACATTGATATGATCTCAGTTGATAATAAATGATTTGATGGAGATGTTGACCGTGTTTAAAACGGTCCAATAATAGAATGTTACGTGATATTATGTCCATCATTATGTATGTTGCTGTAGAATAATTCTTGTTTTAAAACTCTCTTTTTATAGGATAATTTTCAATTACACATTTAAGTAATAAAATATTTTGTACGTAAATTCAAAATTTTTCATACATTTTAATCACGTATTATCCTAAAAATATTATTTAAATATATATATATCTCTCTCTCTCTTTAAATAACGGGCATCAAATCGGGGCTAATTATTTCGACGCATTATAGAAGTCAATCCTTATTAAATTAAGATGAACCCCATTTTTGTCAAGAAAAATACATTCTTAAATAGTGTATTGATGAAAAATATGTAGTTAAAAAATAAGGAAATGTCTTGGATTTACGGGTAATATTGTTTTAATGAAAAATGCATGGTTGAAGAATTAATCTATTTGTACAATTGTGGTTGACAATGATGGATGACAACATTGATGTTGTCAAAATTTAGACCATTAATTTTTGGGAAAATTGCAGCCCCAGTCCCAAACCTTTCAATTTGTTGCAGATTACATCCAACCCTTTAATTTTTGCTGCCAAAGTCTCAAATCTTTATATGTAATTGCAGCGTCAATCCCAAACCTTTAACTTTTCGGTCGAAGTCCCAAATATTTATATGTAATTGCAGTGTCGGTCCCAAACCTTTCATTTTTGTTACAGATTACAGTAAAACCTTTCATTCCGTTCATAAAACCGTTAGTCAACGTTGAAACAGTAATTTTGACTTGAAAAAATTGCAACTCCGATCCCAAACCTTTCA
>CAIGRF010274208.1:28056-39258 GCA_903798235.1 Fraxinus ornus
CAAGAAGTCACTTATCTCCATCAACAATGACAAAGACCTCAAGTGCTTGGAGTTCTTCAATTTGGAAGATTTGATTGGATAGATTTCTTCAAACTCAATATTCTATCCCATATTGAGTTTGAGGGGAGAGTGTTAAATATAGAAATATAATATGGAATATTTTTCATTATAATATTTCATTTTAGTGTAGGATTACTTTCCTTTGTAGTTTGATTGTGTAATCTTTCCTTTTATGTTCATTTCCTTTTACAGTTATTTGTAACCCTATAAATAGGGTCTTCTATATTGTAATATTTATAAGACCATAATAATACAATTTATATTTCTTGACAGTTGGGTTCATTGTTGTAGTTGAGCCAAATTTAGTGTTTGTGGCTAGAGTGCGATCAATAAGTTGCGTGATTTTGTGGTGGCAATATGGCAGTATGGTGGAGGTGACGATTGAATTGTTGGTAGCGTGGTGTGCAGTTGGTTGTGGGTGTGTTTACTGGAAGTGAGCCGAAGGGTGCCTGGGTTTTGAGAAGATGACGGGAAGAAATTTTTCTAGATTATAGATGAGGTATTACCCAAGTTTCGGCTCAGACACCAATTTGATGTAGAATGAATTAGAGGAAGAAATGAATAATAGAATTACAGCAAGAAAGATAAGAGAAAAGCATGAGAGGGAGCATGTAGAGGAGAAAGATGGAGAGAAGAGGGAAGACGGGGGAGGAAGAGGCAACAAGCCAAAAGTTAATAATTTTCATTTATCTCTAAATTATAATGTCAAAATCATATAAATAATAAAAACCTAGCTAAGTGATGGGTTTGGGCCAACCCATTACTACAAGTCCAATAATAGAAAACATAAATGATGAAGTCCAATAACAATAAAATTAAGTCTCGACGATGTCCGAATCATTTCCTGCCAATAATTTCATCCTTTTCCAACCATAGCTATCAAGCATTCACCATCATTAGCATAAAAGATCATTTCCTACTCACATTTTTTGAAATTAAGGGTGGACAATAGAAGGTGGGGGAGAAAAAAAATAGCAAACCAACCAGTGTAATATTCATCATACAATTATCCTTACAGATTATTCGTTAAATAGTTAGAGCAGAGTTAGAATCAAGGAGTTTGAAGGCAGAGAGGTAGAATCAGGCATCCATCCGTTCTTCTTAGGCTGTTTATCACCAGTTTTAGAAGAACCACCACCTCGTTTATGTGAGGACACAGGTGTTGAAGTAATTTTATCTTCAGTCTGACTAGGAAGAGAGTCAGAACACTATGCCTTAGGTAAGACTTTGGTGGAAATTTTAGGTAACTCCGGAGTAGGAGTTGTGCCAATAGTCTCCTTTCGTTGATATTCAAGAAATCTAAGTGTGGTTGATAAATTGCAATGAGAAAGCTTTAGAAAGGAAGAAGAAAGAGAGTGACGAAAAAAATTGTTATTACTTAATTATGAAAAATTACAAACAAAGTGCTGTAGCTTTAGTATCTATATACAGAAAGATCCTAACTAACTCAACCGTATAAAACAATGTACAATTACTTAAATAACCATACACAAATAATATTGATTCAATACACCCCCTTAAGATGGCAAGTGTATGTTTAACACTCCTATCTTTCTTAACAATTACTTGAATCTAGCTCCTTCTAGTGGTTTAGTTAATAAATCAGCAACCTGCTCATATGAGGCCATATATAGCATCTTTACTTCACCCGATTGTACCTTATCCCGTACAAGATGACAATCAATTTCTATTTGTTTCATTCTTTCATTAAACATGAGATTTCTAGCTATGTGTATAGCTGATTGGATATCACAAAACAAAAAGGCCGGTCTAATGTGATCAACATTTAGATCCTTTAACACATTCTTTAACCAGCTGAATTCACAAACTGTTGCTGCCATGGATTGATATTTAGCTTCTGCTGTAGATCTGGATATCGTATGGTGCTTTTTAGACTTCCATGATATCAATGAGTTACCTAAAAATATGCAATAACCAATGATAGATCTTTTAGTATCCGAACAAGCTGCCCAGTCTGCATTACAGAATCCTTTCAAATGCAAATCAAAATTCTATCAAAGAAAAGTCCTTGTCCTAGTGTACCTTTCAAATACCGTAACACATGATGTGCTACCTCTAGATGAGGCTGCTTTGGGGACTGAAGAAATTGGTTCAGAACTTAAACAGCATATGACAAATCTGGTCTTGTTATTGTTAAGTATATAAACCTTCTTACTAGTCTTCTGTAAGCACTGCATCAACAATTGCTTCTCCTTCATCTTTGCTCAGCTTCAAGTTATGTGGAAAATGGCTATTTGTCTGTTTAGCTGCAAAATAACATGTATCTGTTAAGATATCTAAAGCTTGCTTTCTTTGGCAAACTAATCTCCTTGCCACTTCAAGACCTAGAAAATATTTCAAAGTCCCTAAGTCCTTCGATCTGAATTGTTCATTCATGTCATTTTTGAATTGCTCAATAAAAGATAAGTTATTTCCACCAATGATAATATCATCTACATAAATGAGATTACAGTGAATGATTAGCCATCTTGTTTACTGAACAATGAATAATCAGATTTCGATTGTTTGAAATCTTGTGAAAGAATGTATGAAGTTAGCTTCGTATTCCATTGCCTTGAAGCTTATTTGAGTCCATAGATGGACTTGTTCACTCTACAAACCAATTATTCACCATTTTTCCCTTGCTGCTCATAACCTGGAGGCAACAACGTATACACCTCTTCATCTAAATCACCATGTAAAAAGGCATTATTGATATCAAGCTAATGAAGATGCCACCATTTTTAAGCTGCAATTGCAAGAAGAGGTTTAACATTGACTAATTTGGCAACATGGGAAGACGTTTCTTCATAATCTAATCCAGTTTACTGAGTGAATCCCTTTGCTACAAGACAGGCTTTCTTCCTTTCCACTGAACCATCTAAATTTAGTTTTACTTTGAAAACTCATTTACAGGCCATTGGTGTTTTATGTGTAGGCAACTGACAAACATCCCAAGTATTGTTAGAAACAAGTGCTTGATACTTAACATCCATAGCTTTGTACCAATCTAGATGCTGAGATGCCTCCTCAAAAGTTTGAGGTTCCAAGACAATGGATAAAGCCAATGAGTATAACTTATGTTTATCAGACAACAACCTATATCCCAAATAATCTAAAATAGGATATTGCTTCTTGTCCTCAAAACTGTTCTAAGAACCTTTTATCATGGAGTCTGACTAAGGACTAGGAATTTGAGGCACCAAACTACAATGATAATCTTGTGGATAGGTAGGGGCACGTTTTGATCTACAGGACTTTCTAGTAGGTACATCTGGAGGTGTGTAGATGTTTCAGAAGAAGGTGAAATGGAATCAGAAGAATTTGAAGCTGAATCAGAAGTGTTTGAAGATGAAGGGATATGAGAGGAGGCATAGTCTATACAGTGATGAAAAGGATCATCTATACATTGAGAAGATGAAGCTAGAAAAATTAATAAGTTAGGCTGAGTAACATATTTAGGCTTGGATAGAGATTTAAGAAAAGATGGAAGATGGAAAGAAAATACATTTTCATGAAAATTGACATCTCTTGAGACAAATACTGTATTTGTGTGAAGATTTTATAGCTTGTATGCTTTCATACCATAAGGATAATCAATGAAAATACATGGGATGACCCTAGGATCAAACTTTGTTCTTTGTCTCTTCAAGATAGAGGCATAATAAAGGTATCCAAAAACCTTAAGATAAGCATAAGATGGTGTAGTCTGATAAAGCATTTCATAAGGAAATTTGTTTGCAATCAGTGTAGTAGGTGTTCGATTTATGATGTGCGTAGCAGTTAGAATGCAATCCCCTCAAATTGATGGGATAAATTGGCTTGGAATTTAATGGCTCCGGCAATGTTGAGTAGGATTTGGTGTTTTCTCTCAACCACACCATTTTGTTGTGGTGTTTTAACACAACTCAATTAGTGCATGATGCCCTTGGAAGAATAAAAATCATTCATTTGAAATTGTGATCCATTATCAGATCTGATAATCTTCACATTGCATCGAAAATGTGTTTGAATAAGATGATAAAAGGATTGAACAAGTGATCTGGCTTGAGATTTATTTTGCATAAGATATGTCCAGGTCATCCTGCTATAGTCATCCACAATAGTCAAAAAATATCTAGAACCATCAAAGGAAGGAATAGAATATGGCCCCCCATATATTACAGTGAATGAGATCAAACAGTTTGAAAGATTTTGTTTCACTATTTGGAAAAAGCAACCTGTGTTGCTTGGCCATGGGACAAACAACACAATGGAAATGTTTATTTACAGTAATAGTAGGAACAGATCTATGTAGAAGTAACATTTTGACAACAGGGACATGTCCTAAACGACAATGCCAAATATCAATGTTTGTGCTAACATTAGTGTTGTCGATAGAAGTACAAGTATAGTCTAAATTATTACACTTTGAATCTGATCATTGAACGGGTGATCAGATTGTTTACGGTAGAACAATCCATCCTCAAGTTTTCCTTTCTCAATCGTTTTCCATGTTAAAAGATCCTGAATAAAATCTGAATGATGTAAGAACATGCGGCAACAGTTATGTTTAAGCACTAATTTGCTTGCAGATATCAGATTATGCTTAAAACATGGCACCACCAGCACATTTGTCAAAATCAACTTGGTAGATAGATTCACCATGCCAACATGTGTGACTACAGCACTATCACCAGTAAGTAGTATCATAGAGGCACTAACAATAGCAGCCACAGTAGTCAGATGTGCAATGGAGCAAACCATGTGTTTTGAGCCCCCTGTATCTTTGATCCATGTTTGCAATAACAGAGGCACTAGTGTAAATACGGTAATCGAGAAAGCAAATGCATCAGGTACAGATGGTGAAGATGAGGATACGTCTTGAGGATGTGGATTACAATTTGAGATCTGTCCTTGCAACTTTGGTACTAACATAGACAAAATTTGTTGGCACTGATTTGGAGTAATTGTGAGCTATGACAAGGAATTTAAAACCTCTGAATTGTCACTATAAGGTGTCTATGCAACAACATTTGCAACTAGAGTTTTTCCTTTACCAGATTTGTGACCAGGTGGATAGCCTATCAACTTGTAACATTTGCCTCTAATATGTCCAAGCATACCACAGTAGCTATATAGAGGCCTTTCCTTCCTCTGAGATTGATTTGATGAAATGATCGTTTGATTGCCAAATGATTTTTGCACCATTCTACCAGCAAATGTTGCTGCATCAAAATTATGTTGGTTCTTGGCCACAATTCCCTTTTCCCTCTTGTCTTGTAGGATTAACACAAACACCTTATTTAGTGATGGCAAGGGATCCATCAATAAAATATGATCTCTGACAACAGAAAAGTGATCATCCAGCCCATAAGAAATTGCATAACCTCATCTTCACACTTGTAATTAGTGTTATTAGTACTTGGTCTATAATTATTCAATTCTTCCAAAAGTCCCTTGAATCGATTAAAATAGGAATTAATTGAGCTATTTGATTGTAAAATCGAAGCAATCTACTTCTTCATTCATAGATTCGAGGACCATTACCTTGCCTATAACGATCCCGGAGCTCGATCCAGATTTCTCTTGTGGAATCCTTGTGTACCACACTCAGATAAAGCTCCTTTGGTATGGAATTGATGATCCATGATGAAACAACATGATTGCATCTTCACCAAGTACTATAGAGAGGATCATCCTGAGATGGTTTGAGGATAGATCCATAGACAAAACCTTCCTTATTTTTGACACAAAGCGCCATAACTGATGCGTGACTCCACCGTATGAAAGAGGATGGTGGGAAAAATTTTTATTACTGAATTATGAAAAGTTACCATCCAAGCGCTGCAGCTTTAGTATATATACAGAAAGATCCTAACTAACTCAACCGTATGAAACAATATACAATTACGTAAATAACCCTACACAAATAACATTGATTCAATAGTGGTTACCCTCCATTCATTCCTTATACGTTCGTCCCCCAAGTATTGAAGTTTCTCCAACAACCCGCGAAGGAGCTTAAAATCGTTAGAAAGTTTTTTGGTAGAGGAAAGATTTAAGCGACCTGATTTTTGATCACTTTGAGTTGTCCCTCAATGATATCCCTCAGTTCTGATCGATCGGTAGGTAACACATGATGTGACACACGTGAAATTGGATTAGTTACACTGTCCAAGTTTGTAAACCCTATTATGCCCATGGTAGGTATATTAGTGGAGAAGATTCAATTATTGGTAACTTGTTAATTACAAGTTGTGACTGTGAGATACACGTTACAAACGATTGAATCTTAAATTATCAATGGTCGTAAGTAATAATGTGTGGCATTTCTCACTTCTGAAGTGAATAGCTGATCTCATAAGATAAAATATAGTAATATTTAAATGGATACTTGGATGTATTGTTAAGAGAACAAAACATTGGAGACTTGCTATATTCCACATGGATAACTATATAAATTGGTATTTTTGAGTGAATCAATTATTTTGAGATCAAGATTTTTTACGATCAACAAATATTAAATTACCAAGTGCATGATATTCTTTATGAATTAACGTATATATAAATTCGTCTTGTGTTCAATGTGTGTCTATGATTCACTACATCACAAACTCTCAAGCTTCAAGTTTAATTGAAATTGGCTAACATCAATTAAAGGGTGAAAAACTCTGTCAGTTACCAAACATTTAAAATGTACTATTTCAGTCATTGGAGTTTTCTATATTCATAAAGTCACCAAACTTTTGGAATTATTTCACTTAAGTCCTCCACATATATCCGTCATTAAATTTAGTAGCTTTGTCTAAAGACGATTTGATGCAGCCACAATTCACAAGAATTAATGGCTCGCGAGTTCCAATAATATCATTTTATTTTATTTACATCTCTTTATGTTCCATTTCAATTAGTTTCATGAAATGTGTTGTATTTAGTTTTGTTGAGCTTGTCCTTTGAACTTTATGGAAATATGTTTAGATATTGAAGCCCATCAATGCAATAGTTGGTGGTTTATTTAATGAATATTATAGAATTTGGATTTGTTTCAATTATTGTCCGTCCAATATTAGTATACTTAGGAATTTAATATTATTGTTTTTTAACTCAAGAATCATTTCTCCGTATTCGCGCTTGAAACAACAAGTCTTTATTTTTAATTCTCGACTCGAGTCAACAGATTTTGATAGTGTTCATTTTGTTTTAAGCTTTAACCTACGTCATGTTGCTTATGTGGCTGATGGACATAGAAAACATCTATTCTACATCAGATTTTGGATTTAGAACACTCGGTTTGATGTTATAAGGCTCAATTTAACTCCAGTTTAATGTAGATTTTGAGCCTATTGTCATTTTAGTTTGCTACAAAAAAAATGCCACCAAATTTGTTAAATCAATTAAAGGGAAACATTTTGAAAGTTTGAATCCTTATTTCAATCGAATTATATTTTTACACAACTCATTAATCAAACAAAGAAACGAAAAACTGCGAATAAAAAACAATGTTTGGCTTCATTAATGAAAACTGTAATAATCTCACTGTAAATTCTTAGAAATATATTTCCCTTTTATCAATCCGGAACCCAGTAAGCCACCGTAACCCATTTTCCATTGATCAATTGATATAATCCATCTTGCCTTACACTCCAAAAGCACCCACGTTCAGCACATTCCTTACAATCATTTTGCACATCAATATAAATAGCTAAATCATTATAATTATTTACGACATACATGTGGGCGGAAATATGGGGATCTCGGTTCTCTGAGTCAGCACTGAACTTGGCAACACCTCCATGTGGCGATACATCAATCGTTGGAATCCAATGGCCTTGAACATTGCAGTTGAGAGTTAGTGGATTTTCTAAATCGTTAATGATGTTTATATTAATTTTGCGTGAATATACTATAGGGTTGTATGCTATGAGAAACAGGAGAAGTATAGGCAATTGAAATTTGAAGAAATTCATGTTTTCTTGAAGGTGTATTGTAATAGGATTCATGGATTTCCCTAAGAGAGCTATATATAGTTTTTGTGGTAACATATAATATTATTTATTTATTGATGTTATGAATTTGATTTATTATAATCTTATTTATTGATGTTATAAATTTGATTGGTAAGTTATAATCTTATCCATGCTTCTTATGATGTGTAATCTTTATTTTATTCACATGGCTATATTGTTTATTTTGGAATTAAAGGTACGCCGTATGCACAATTTTGAGACTTATAGGTTATAAAATCTGTGTGTTGTAATAATTTTATTAAAGCATGACATATTTAGGGGTTTTTTGTTACCCTAATGGTACATATTAAGGAAGAGAGATTTGGACCACCATCACCGCCACGATTATGGACCACATGACTTTCCTCGACGAATCAGGGCACTTGTACAGATTGATAGATATGGATTGCCTAACTTTAAAGGTCTGTAGTTTATGACTCATTTAATTTCGTTGTATTGGGAGTAGTACTTCTTGCTTACTGCTTGCTTACTTCTTCTTTTATTATCTTTATTACTTTGTTGCTTTATGCAATCACGTTTATATCCAATTCTTTCTTGTGCTCTCGTCTTCTGGATGAAATATACATGGTTAGGGAATCCTAACCCCCATCAACCTTTCTTGGTGGAGTCTGAAAACTCACTAATGATGTGTCGATGTATTTGATAAAAATAAAAATAAAAAATTAAGGAAGAGGGATATGATAAAAATTTATTAAAATTGTATCAAACGTATCAACGTAGGATACGCGGTATTGTATAATTTTATCCGATAACGGTATAAACTCTATACATGATTCTATTCCTGTTTCTTAACGTATTTCCCCAAAGATAATGTATATTTCTTATTTGTGATTTTGCATAGAATTATAGTTTATCGATTTCTAACAATTTCTTGCCACGCTGTAAAAGAGTTAAAATAAACTTTTAGGAATTTCAAATTTATGACAATACAACAAATTAATTTTTGATTAAAAATAATTGTATTGCAAGTACTTTTACGAGCAAAATTCAGATACAATATAAAAATATTTGAAATTTTATTTTTTGTTGTTGTGAACGCTACAACAAAAATGTCATTTTGCAATATGGAAAAGGCAATATTCGTTAATTGTGTTTTGTTATAAAGGTCTATTGCAACATATGATACACGTATGTTGCTATTTGTTAATATAATTAAGATTTGACAACAGTATTTTAAGGCATATTGATAATGTCGCCTTTTGCAACGATCAATGAAAGTTACAAAAAGTTTCATTTTCCAATGCCTTTTTACAACATTAATTGAATGTTGTGAAAAGTTTCTTTTTTACTATGTTTTGACCTTTATTAAAAGCTGTTTGTATAGCAATGTTCAATGCATGTTGTTGAAGCTATTAAAATGTTGCCTTTAATAATGTTCAGACTGTTGCAATAGCATACTCTTTAGCAACACTTCATCCCATTGTTATTAATTTGAACCAAATTTTAAATAAAGTCCAACTCAAAGGGTAATAGCAAAAATTATCCCATCATTTGAACTCATTGTAGAAATAGTCCCTATTATTTTGAACATGGTGTTTGTACCCTCATTTCAAATCTTTATTGCGGAATTGGTCTTTTTGTCATGTTTCGTTAAGTTCTTATGTGAGATATTGGTAATGGCACGAAACATCCATCCAAAAGATCAACGTTTCTTTGGGTAAAAGGTTCTTATTATCTATTTTCTCCATTAAAATATTGTAAATGTTGATAAGTGTAGATTCTACACTTATTCGAGGTCCTAAACGATGATATTTTACTATTTTTCGGATAAAATACTACCTAACTTGTGTTATATTTTATTTTATAAGTAAAACTCGATGTTTGATGAAGAATTTGAGAAACGATTGAAGAGATAGCGGAAAAGGGCTCAATTGTATCGAAAACAAGGTTTGGGGACTGAAATGCAAATACTCAAAAGTTAAGTTGAACCCCACGATGAATATTTGAGAGTGTTAGGCATCAATTGGATGAAGAAAGAAGCCAAATGGATGAAATATAGTCCAAGTACTATCACATATCAACTTTTAGTTGAAATAGTTTTGCTTCGAACTTTCAGTCTCAGTTTGAGACCTATTTTTGGCATAGGAAATGTTCGAATTGGAAATTTTAAGGAAGATTTGTATATCTTTGAGTTATCTTTCCAAAGCACTTTAAATCACCTCAATCGGATATTGAGAGAGAAAGTTATGATAAAAACACTGAGAACCGTTCATCTACCAAAAATTAGGAGAGACACGCGACCCTAGGTTGTACTAGGCGCACGCCTCTAGAGTAAAAAGAAAAAAAATTCAATTTTCCTTATGTTTATTTTGGTAACTATTCAATGCAATATTTTTGGCATCCTTTAAATACAAAACTCGACCAGAACGTGGAAGACCTCCATTAAACCTAAATTTCATCATATTCTACATATTTTGAAGGCGAATAATAAGTCTATACATTAATTCAAAGAGAATAGTACAAGGATTTTGAAGATTCACAGCCCCAATTTTAAGGTTTGAGCCAATAACGTTGATTTCTCCTACTTCTTCTATCTTTCTTATTTCTAGGTGATGTTTTTCCAATTATTCTTGTATAATTTTGTTATAAGAAGTTTTTCATTGTATTGGATGAATAATGAACTCTATTGTTTGTTTATTTTAATTCAAGACAATTAGTTTAGTATTTCTTGATTGATTTTGTATTCCCATTGAACTATTGGTTGCTTGATCAACAATTATATAGTAAGTTTTTTGTTGTAGTGTATGAATACTCACAATAAGTCTAGAACGCGGCAATATCAACACATGGACAATAGGTATTACGAATAATATTAATGACATGTGCAATCATGTGTGATAAATCACGTGATTCAATGCATATTCTTCATATGAATTCGGACTAGGAATATGATCGGGTCATGTTAAATAAATTTTTAATATATCCTCTAAAAGAATATTGAATAACAATGCATTATCGATTGTCTTGAATGCATGGATTTACTAGATTACGAATTAAGAATTGAATTCAATGGTAATAGAGGGATTCACAATTCCAATACAAACATTTACATATTAAATAAATACTTTATTTGTTTTCTTAGTCTAAAATTAGTATAGAAAATATACAAACCATATCTTTTGATTTCATTACA
>CAIGRF010274233.1:0-19790 GCA_903798235.1 Fraxinus ornus
TTACTTAACCCCTGTTTGGTACACATTTTTATTTTCATTATTCTACTCATTTTTAATAACACATTTTTCAATAAAATAATATTTTTATCACATCAATAACTTTTCCTTCTTTTTCGACCACACATTTTCCATCAATCTACTATTTCAGAATACATTTTTCCAAAATAATGTGACTCAAACACACCCTTAATTTGACATTTACGTATTGATTACTTTCAAATTAGTATTTTCAATGACGACGGAGATTGTATAAAAAAGTATATCACTTCAACCTAAAAATATTTACATAACAAGAAAAATTGAAAATTTTCCATATTCCATTTTATAATTTATCTTCACTCTCTACATTCTCTCTTGTACATATAGCCTACAATTTTTCATATTCACAGTCCTATCGAGAATGCTATTCTCTCCATCACCATTTTGCTCGCCACATATAATTATCCATATTGTTACTCCGAAATCTCCACACCACCCAAAAACCTATTTTTCCAAGAATGATCTCTTCGGATCCATATTTTTTATCAACTCAGATCTTGCTATTGCTCTATGTTGGTACCATAATGAGAAATTTTTACTTATTTTTAATGGTCTCTAATAAAAAGAACTAATTCATTTCGAGACATTTTTTCATCAAATTATAAGTACACTTATAAGTTATTGTTTTAAGCTTCAACAAACATGGCAACAATAAGAAAAGAAAAGGTGTGTTGCTGCTCTCCTTAACTCTCATGCACTCTCACTTTCATCCCCAAACGCTCTTGGAGTGTGTACTGCCCTCACCCACATAATAATCTCTCTGTATTTACACACATTTTATCTCTCTAATCAGCAATAAAACGAAAATACATATAGAGACAGAGAACATATATATAGGAATCAATTAACTAGACCACCCTAGAAAACCTAACAATGAAACAACACCATCACCACCACAAAAACCTGCCGTCCTCTGCCGCTGACGCCGCTGTGTCTTCCTGCGATGCCACCCCTATGACGTTATCATTGACGTGTTCATCATCGCACCAGCAATCCCCTCCTCCCGAGAAGCCTTCCGTAGCGGTCGAGGATCCGTCAAGGGACTTGCCTTCCAACTCCGCCATCGCCACGACGGCATCTTCGGAGTCGGTGGTGGTGGAGCGGCGAGGGGACTATTCTGCTATTTGCAAGTGGACTATCGCCAATTTCCCGAGGATCAAGTCGCGCGCCTTGTGGAGCAAGTACTTTGAGGTTGGCGGCTACGACTGCCGTTTGTTAATCTACCCCAAGGGGGACTCGCAGGCGCTGCCTGGTTACCTTTCCATTTACCTTCAAATCATGGACCCCCGCAACACCGCCTCTTCCAAGTGGGATTGCTTCGCCAGCTACCGCCTCGCCATAGACAATCCCTCGGATCCCTCGAAGTCCGTGCACCGTGACAGTTGGCACCGATTCTCCTCCAAGAAGAAGTCCCATGGCTGGTGCGATTTTGCCTCCCTTAACTCCCTATTAGACCCTAAGCTTGGCTTTCTTCATTCCTCCAACGATTGCATTCTCATTACCGCAGATATCTTACTCCTCCACGAGTCCTTTTCCTTTGCCCGTGATAATTATGATCCACAGTCGAATAATATGTCAAATATGACCGGAAGCGGGGGTGTGGGGCCAGTTGTAGGGGATGTTTTGAGTGGGAAGTTTACTTGGAGAGTGCATAATTTTAGTTTGTTTAAGGATATGATAAAGACACAGAAAATAATGAGCCCTGTTTTCCCGGCAGGAGAGTGTAATTTGCGAATTAGTGTTTATCAGAGTATTCTTAATGGAGTGGAGTATTTGTCCATGTGTTTGGAGAGTAAGGATACAGAGAAGAATGCAATGGTGTTGGATAGGAGTTGCTGGTGTTTATTTAGAATGTCAGTGTTGAATCAGAAGCCAGGTAACGGTTCGAATCACGTGCATAGGGATAGCTATGGGCGGTTTGCTGCAGATAATAAGACGGGGGATAACACAAGCTTGGGGTGGAATGACTATATGAAAATGGCAGATTTCATGGGGTCCAGCTCAGGGTTTTTGGTGGAAGATACGGCGGTTTTTAGCACGTCATTCCATGTGATTAAGGAGTTGAGTAGTTTCTCGAAGAGTGGTACATTAATTGGCGGGAGAAATGGTGGCAATGTGAGGAAAGCAGATGGGCATATGGGGAAGTTTACATGGAGAATTGAAAATTTTACACGGTTGAAGGACCTTTTGAAGAAGAGGAAGATTACAGGGCTTTGCATCAAGAGCAGAAGGTTTCAGATTGGGAATCGGGATTGCCGACTTATTGTTTACCCCAGAGGTATGTTGTGTTCATTTACTATGGAGGGAATGCCTGTTGTGTTCAGACAATATGGGAGTGGCATCTGAAGTTTATTTTTGTTCTTATATTGATGTGAAAAATTGGTAGCAATATAAATATGTCGGCATTTGTTGTTCTCGTACCCTTGAGCTTGACCCCACACATTAGTCTAGCTGAAAGTGTGTGGTAGTAAGGGCTTGTTTGCTATCAAGTGCTGAAAAGTGGAGTACTGGATCAACAGAGCCCTATTACTTGTACTCTAATTGAGTAGGAAATAGCTCATCTTATATGTGTTGCTCATGCATCTAAACTTCAGTCCTAGTAGAACTTGCTGCTTGAACATCATGTTGTTGTTTGTTATTCTTAAGCTGATCTATATACCGTCTTGACATTATGAGCAGAATTATGCAACAAGTAAATGGATCCATAATATATATCCATGGTTAAAGGACATTGTCTTGATAACAAATTTCAGATTCCCATGCACGCCATCCTTGCATTTGAGACATTAACATATGTTTGTATGGTCACATATGGACTAAACTAAGTGGCATAATGGGCATATGGACTGCTGAGGCTAGTAGTTCCATTATTTGATAAATGAAAAGGGATATTACTTGTTCATATAGCTTAATTGAGATTTCCTTACATCCTACTTATGCTGTTGTGATGAATATAACATTTATGCTTTAATGGTATCAGGGCAGTCTCAACCTCCATGCCACCTTTCAGTATTCCTTGAAGTCACAGATTCGCGAATTGCTAATGGTGATTGGAGTTGTTTTGTGAGCCATCGTCTATCAGTTGTGAACCAAAGGATGGAGGACAAGTCAGTCATGAAGGAATCTCAAAATCGATATTCCAAGGCTGCCAAGGACTGGGGCTGGCGTGAGTTCGTGACACTCACTAGTCTCTTTGATCAAGACTCTGGATTTCTAGTCCAGGACACTGTTGTCTTCTCTGCTGAGGTTCTTATACTGAAGGAGACGTCCATAATGCAGGACTTCACTGATCAGGAAACTGAGTTGGGAAATGTCAGTTCTCATTTAGAGACTGTTGGTAAAAAGAGTTCATTCACATGGAAGGTTGAGAACTTCTTGTCCTTCAAGGAAATAATGGAAACACGGAAAATATTTAGTAAATTCTTTCAAGCTGGTGGATGTGAGCTTCGGATTGGTGGGTGGCTTTTCCTCAAGTCTTTCCTTTTTAACATTGAAACTTTTGTAGCTTCTCTTGGTGTTCATTCTGATGACTGATTTTGAGTTTTCCGTCAACACCATCTTTGTTCTCACAGGAGTTTATGAGTCTTTTGACACCATATGCATATATTTGGAGAGTGACCAATCAGCTAGCAGTGATCCTGAGAAGAACTTTTGGGTCAAATACAGAATTGCTATAGTGAATCAAAAAACTCAATCTAAAACTGTTTGGAAGGAGTCTTCTATATGCACTAAGACATGGAACAATTCTGTTCTTCAATTCATGAAGGTGTCTGATATTTTGGAAGCTGATGCAGGATTTCTTGTACGTGATACAGTTGTATTTGTGTGCGAGATCCTGGACTGCTGTCCCTGGTTTGAGTTTGCAGACCTAGAGGTTAGAAATTCATCCATTTAGCATCATAATCTGCTACCTTCCTCTTACCCCCTTCGAAGAAAAGGAATTTTTTTTCTACAATTGGATCTTAGCTAACAACGTAAGAATCCCACACTTATAGTGGATTGCCGAGGGAAGGTTTTGAAAGGCACGTGTTGTTTTTTGTTTCTCTCTTCTTTTCACACATCAGCACTGTACCTCTAATTTTGGAAAATAAGTCATAGACCTTAATGAAAGGAGATAATGCTGCAGATGCTTTGGCTTAGATGAGTTGCCAAATTTATCTTGAGCAATTCCTTTCTACCACTTCAACAATTGCCACATTGCATATAAATATACATGCCATAATTCCACATTTTGAGGGTCTCCATGTTGGACGGAATTGTAGCACCAAGATCCCTACAAGAGAAATGAATATTAGGACCACAGATTAGGGTTCTCTTTTATTTATTAATTTTTCTGTAGGGAAATAGATATCTTCGGACTACAGTTGATTTAATAATTACTGCCTGAATAATTGTGTTCTTGGAAATCAACAAATGCGTTCCTTAAGAGGCTGACTGTTAAACCTCCTTTATGATGGTATATCCCTTTGAATTATGATTTTTATGTTTCAGAAACAAAAAAAAACAGAAGGAACCAAGGTAACTGATAAATTAGTATTTTTACTTGGCATGTTCACTGTAGCTCGTTTTATTTATTACTCAGTGCTTCTTGAATCAACTATTAGTATATGATTATGTTGCTTCGTTTTACCCTTTATATACTGGTAGCTGGAACTATTTATATATGTGTGTGTGTGCTTGCTCTGGTGCACATGTGAGAATTAGGAAATTAGTGAATGAATTCATTGCTAACTGTGGGTGTAATTTTTAAAATAAATGCACTTTCTTGTATCCTGTTTTCGTACAAGAGTTTTTGGATCTTCCGTAAAATGATCTTGGTAGAAAATTTGAAGTTGCATCAGATGATTCCATGTGCTGTGGAATTATTTTTGCTTTTACTGCACACATGAAATTTGATTTGATTCTATCATTAATGCTTATAGTAGTTAAATCTCGACTCATAAACAATCATTTTGGGATCTTTAAACAGTCTGAGATTCTGAAATTCTGACATTGGCATTTGGAGTTTATTAGCTGCAACGACGCCTTCAAAAGAAAATTTATACACACGAGTTTAAGCAAGAATTCTTGAATGAGCCTAAAATGATCTCATTGAGCTCTCAACCGCATTTAGCCTTTGTGCTTGTTATATTTTATGTTGGACTTTATGCATTATATGAAGTTTTGAGACCTTCATTTAATCAATTTCATATTTAAAATGATAAAAATATTTAGAAGTATTTATGATTATGTCAACATTCTATCTTAGGCCGTTTTCTCTTAATAAGACTTATCATATTCCCTTAGCTGGCATGAGCAGTTCGTATACTGATGCAAAAATTTGAAATGAGTGCCATTTCTTACTAATGATATTGTCCCAAGTGCTCCTTGTTTCTAAACTCTGTTCATGTTTCCATATTAATCTCAATGTACTGGTGTTATATCCTGGACTTCCTTTTGTCAGGTTTTGGCTTCTGAAGATGACCAAGATGCTCTGACAACTGACCCTGATGAACTCATTGATTCTGATGACAGTGATGGAATAAGTGGAGATGAGGAAGACATCTTCAGAAATCTTCTTTCTAGAGCAGGGTTTCACCTTACTTATGGAGATAATCCTTCTCAGTTGCAGGTCACATTGAGAGAGAAACTTCTCATGGATGCTGGGGCAATAGCTGGTTTTTTGACTGGACTTCGTGTTTATCTTGACGACCCTGCAAAAGTTAAACGCTTGCTCCTTCCAACAAAGATATCTGGAACTAATGATGGGAAGAAGATTAATAAGAATGACGAGTCATCTCCCAGTCTGATGAATTTACTAATGGGAGTAAAAGTTTTGCAACAAGCAATCATTGATTTACTTTTAGATATAATGGTTGAATGTTGCCAACCCTCAGAAGGAAGTTCAAATGATGATTCTTCAGATGTGAGCTCCAAACCTTCCGCAGATGGCCGTGGAACAATTAGTCCACTGGAAAGTTGCAGAGATGATGGAGCTACAGAATCGGCCCAGCTTCCTGCATGTGAGAGATTAGATTCAGGAATCGATGAAACCATAAATACACCTGCTGTTCAAAGCTCAGATGTTAATGGAATTAATATACCCACTAAAGCTGATCCTGGACAGCCTACTTGTCCACCGGAAACATCTGCTACTGATTCATTCGAAAATCCTTCCTTGCGGTCCAAGGTATCATGCTATATTATCTTTACTAATGAAGTTCTTAGTTACTTGGTATAATTCATATTGATGAAAGATTCGTCTCATGCTAAGTGGCCGGAGCAATCGGAGGAGCTTCTTGGATTGATAGTGAACTCGTTGAGAGCACTTGATGGTGCCGTTCTACAAGGTTGTCCAGAACCAAAAAGAAGGCCACAGTCTGCACAAAAGATTGCTCTTGTATTGGATAAAGCTCCACAGCATCTACAACCAGACCTAGTTGCTTTGGTTCCGAAATTAGTTGAGCATTCGGAACATCCACTTGCTGCTTCTGCACTTTTAGATCGTCTTCAGAAGCCAAATGCAGAACCCTCACTGCGTTTGCCTGTAAGGAATCTGGGACTGTTAACTGCATTTTTGTTGCTTTTAGATTACTTTAAGATCATATGTGGCATCCAGATAATGTCATCTTAATTTGATTAATTTTCACTGCTTATAGTTCAGCTTTGACTCTTTGTTCCTTAGGTTTTTGGGGCACTTAGTCAGTTGGAATGTAGCAGTGAAGTTTGGGAACATGTTCTTTTTCAGTCATTAGAGCTTTTGGCTGATTCTAATGATGAACCTCTTGCGGCGACAGTGGACTTTATATTCAAAGCTGCATTACATTGCCAACATCTTCCTGAAGCAGTATGCACGAACGGAATCTAAATCTGTTTTCATAGCCTGATTTCTATTTCTGCTTTCTTCCTTTGAGCATGTCATTAACTTCCGTTGGTCTTTGTTGTAGGTAAGGTCTGTTCGAGCCAGGCTAAAATATTTAGGCACTGAAATCTCTCCATGTGTCTTAGATTATTTGATTGGAACTGTAAATAGTTATGCAGATATTGCCGAAGCTATTCTTCGAGATATTGATAGTGATGATGATTTTGGTGATATTCCTAACCCAATCCCTTGTGGTCTTTTCGTATTTGGTGAAAGTGGGTCTAGTTCTGAAAGACTGCATATAGTGGAAGAGCAAGCTTTCCGTGCTAGACATCATTTTACTGACATTTATATCCTAATTGAGATGTTATCTATCCCTTGCCTTGCTGTTGAAGCCTCTCAAACTTTTGAGAGAGCTGTAGCACGTGGAGCTTTTGTTCCTCAGTCTGTAGCCATGGTCTTGGAAAGACGCCTTTCTCGGCGTTTGAATTTAAATGCACAATATATTGCTGAAAGTTATCAGCAACCGGATCTAGTTGTAGATGGAGAAGCCCTTGAGCAACTGACGGCCCAACGAGATGATTTCACCTCAGTTCTTGGTCTTGCAGAGACATTAGCACTCTCTAAGGACATATGTGTTAAAGTGTTTGTAAAGATGCTGTACCCTATGTTGTTCAAATGGTATGCTGATGAGTCTTACAGATTTAGAATTCTAAAGAGACTTGTCAATCGTGCTACAAGTACTACAGATACTAGTCGTGAAATAGACTTGGATTTGGAGATTTTGGCGATCTTGGTGTGTGAGGAGCAAGAAATAGTTAGACCAGTGCTGAGCATGATGCGGGAGGTTGCTGAACTTGCAAATGTTGATCGGGCAGCTCTTTGGCATCAGTTATGTGCCAGTGAAGACGAGATTCTTCATGTTCGTGATGAAAGAAAAACCGAAAGTGCAAGTATGTCTAAAGAAAAAGCTATTTTGTCTCAAAGGCTGAGCGAATCGGAGGCTACTACTAGCCGCCTAAAGGTACGTAATATCTCTTTCTCCCATAATATTCCAAGCATATATGTGTATGTGTGTGGAAAAGAAAAACATCACTGCTGCTGATACTTACATGGAATGGCAGTCTGAGATGAGGGCCGAGACAGATCGCTTTGCTCGAGAAAGAAAGGAGCTTACTGAACAGATACAAGAACTCGAGAGTCAACTTGAGTGGGTTCGCTCAGAACGAGACGACGAAATCAAAAAGCTTATGGCAGAGAAGAAATTTTTTCAAGATCGTTTACATGATGCGGAGACACAGCTCTCCCAATTGAAGTCTAGAAAGCGTGATGAATTGAAGGTTTTATATTTTTATCTTGTTTTTGTACTTCTTTGTGGTCATCATTTGTGACTTGAAATGTTCTTGAAATCTTTTAAAAGATAAATGTTACAATATGTTTTTTTATTTGATAACGGCTTTTAGAGAGCTAACATGGGGCAGTAGAAAAGGAAAGTAATTTCTTTTGCATGGGTTTTTGAATGGGAAATGATCTTTAAACTTTGATGGGGGCATTTCTTGGAAACCCGTGTTTAAATTGAATAAGATTTTCTGAAGTGTTAAATGATCTGGGGTCTCGATTCCTTCTCTGACATTCATAAATGATAATAGAAAAAAACAGCTCTCTTTCGCCGACCCACTTTTATCGCATTCTTATGAAGGCTTAGGACTTGAGCACTATTGAATCATTTTGTTGATGCTTTGCCTGACAATAAATTTTGAATGTCTCAGAGGGTAATGAAGGAGAAAAATACACTTGCCGAAAGGTTAAAGAGTTCTGAAGCAGCACGGAAAATATTTGATGAAGAATTGAAACGATATGCTGCAGAAAATGTCACTCGAGAAGAGATTCGGCAATCACTTGAGGATGAAGTTCATAGGCTGAAACAAACAGTTGTGCAAGCTGAAGGAGAGAAGCGCGAGAAGGAGGAACAAGTTGTTCGATGCGAGGCATATATTGATGCAATGGAATCCAAATTACAAGCCTGCGAGGTTTTTGCTTTAAACTCCTTTCTTAATTCGCATTTTGTTTGTTAGATCCTTGATCATCTTTTAGTTATTTTTGGTGCTAAGCTAACTAAAAACTTTTTGATTAATTTCGCTTCTATCTTGCACTCATTTATTCGAGGAAATATTTGAAGGGAATGAATAGTCTGCCTCATCTTTGGGTAAATTCTCTTAAACTAATTTTTAAGTTACGGGGAAATAATGGAGAAGGTTCCTATAAAAAAAAATCATCCGGTTTTGATGCCCTTGTATAGTTTCTTCCTCTTTAGCACGGACACTTCAATTAGGGTAGCGTGTCCGTGTCGGACACGAATCGATACCAACACTTCTTGGACACTCTACCGTAATCATTTTTTTTTTATATTAGAAATATTATATATTGTTAATTCAAAGTTATTAGCAAGTAACAAAGATGTACTCGTGTTTAAAAGATTTCAACAAGAAAAATTAATAACGAGTATAAAACTAAATTTATACAATAGAAATGATGAATTTTTAAGAATTTAATCAACGTGTTGATGACGTGTCGTGTCTCTACTTTTTTAAAAATCGCGTGTCAGCGTATCCGACACGTATCGTGTCGGACACACGTGTCCGTGTATCATAGGTTTCTTCTAATGAAGTGGTTTTTTGGATGGATCCTTTGTCAAACTCGTTACTTGATTTCTCCATAGATTAGACGACAACAATTGATCTAAGGCATGAAATTGTTGTACTTCAAATTGGCATCTTCACAATGACCAATGAATGGATTTTCCATTAACTTGAAAAGGCAGTTAAATTGTAGTGATACCAGGTAACACCATATCCCTCTAATGTCGTTAAAAAGTTAGTTGTCATTATTAGTTCCAAACATTTTCTAGAGCTTTATGATTTTTGACCTTTCCTGTTATGTGATTTTGGCTTGTTTTCTGGAAAGGGTAAAAACATGTGGATGGTTGTTGCTTCTCTACTGGGTTCTGACATCTCTCTTTTGGCAGCAATATATTCATCATGTCGAGGCTCAGCTTCAGGAAGAAATGTCACGACATGCCCCTCTGTATGGTGCCGGGTTGGAAACTTTATCAATGAAGGAGTTGGAGACATTGTCACACATTCATGAAGAAGGACTTCGACAGATTCATGCCATCCAGCACCATAAAGGAAGTCCAGCTGGCAGTCCTCTTGTAAGTCCCCACAACCTTCCTCTCACGCATGGGTTGTACCCAGCTCCTCCTCCCCCAATGGCGGTTGGATTGCCCCCTTCAATAATCCCAAATGGAGTTGGGGTCCACAGTAATGGACATGTAAATGGTGCGGGTGGACCCTGGTTCAGTCGGTCTTGAAAATGGGGCTACTTCGTCCTATGGCAAGATTTTACCTATTTATAGCTCGGTAGCATTACAAGATAAAGGGATCCTTGACTATTTTTGAATTTTTTTGGCATTTTGGCTGGTGGGCCTGCGAGTGTTCGGTACATATTCTTATGCTACCTAGGCATGTGAGTCCAATAGAACTAACAGTTGCAAATGCCATATTTGATTGAGTTCATCCTTGCTTAAATCAATTGAAATCATCTAGAAAGTTTTGTTTACTCATCTTATTCTTCTTTGCATTTTCTTTTATTATCCTGTCACCCCCCGTGCTCTTGCGGGTTTTAGTTTTAGAGTTTGTTTGAGAGGGATTTTAATCAAAATTCTAGCCGTTATGGTCAACCTATGGACCCCACCCGTGAGAGGGAAAAGGTTGATTTGATAGTTAATGGCTAGAATTTTGATTAAAATCCCTCCCAAACAAGCTCTTAGTCTTTTAGCATACCTTAAGTTTCATCCATGGTTGAATTGTTTCGGTTTTTACAATAGAATTGCTTGCCATAGGGTGTGAGGGGTACAGACACAGAGTGTTCCGGTTTTAATACATATTATGGTAATGAACGCATTTTTATTTTTACTTTAATTTTTATCTTTTTAATATTTCTTAACTAGAAGCTGGTAAATAAGTTGAGATTGTGATCATTGCTTAAATTTCTTGACATTTTGAAATCGAAGAGGACCTCCCTAGAAGTATTTTTTTATAGTACAAGTCTTTTAGTAGCCTGGAATGCCTGTATAGTCTTTCTAATGCGAGGGCTTTCTTCCATAAATATTCTCTAAACCACAACATATGGTTGTTCGTGGGATGCCTTTTAACTTAAATGTGAAGGTTAATTATCATAATGGTACATGATCATATGCCCTCCGTATGAAATTTGACACATGCCAATCAAATTTAGCTCTGTGCCATAACCATTAAAACAATTTATTTATTTTTCAAAATCATTTTCAATTCTATATTTTCACAATAAAATATTTTGCACGTAAATTTAAAAAAAAAAAATTACTTTTTATCCATATATTATCCAAAAAATCATTATTAAAAATTTCTTTTTAATGATTGCCATGCAAGGGCTTAATATGGTGACGTCGAGCCTATGCAATAGTTAGTTTTTTAAGAACTACAAGATTAAATACATAAATGGTACATGAATTTCAAGAATTGTTTCAAAACCATCTAAATTGGATTTCGTTCCAAAAAAAAGTCTTAGATCTACAAAATTGTTTCTTATGAACGGTACAAGAAGTTTATACCTTGCCCTTGTTTCAAAATTCTGCGTCTAAACGGGTTAAAAACTCTTGTTACTAAATTTTCTTTTGTTTCATATCTAACTAAAATTTGATTTCATGTCATCGAACTCAATTATTTCATTACAATTTGATCGTCCATCTCACGCTCAAATTTAAATGGATCAATTCAAAACAATATAAATTTTAGTCATTGACATAAAGTTTTGGTAAAAAGTTGAGTGACACCGTCTACTCACATTTTAAATACAATTTAGATAATAAATACAGACGAAAGTTTACTAGATCAACAATTCAGCGCAAGTAGCATTGGAGTAACTATTTCAGTGAGGACATATTTTGCAGGAGCATTGACACATACATGATGAAATAAAAATAAATTGTTACCTACACCCTGTCATTGTCAAGCGTTGAACAAAGCAATTAAGAGTTTTTCACTTGGAGATACTAATTTGCAAAAGAAAATTGCATAATTGGTCCCCAACTGGTCCACGTGTCCTCAACTAATTTTTCATAAAGTAATGATATTCATCTTCACTGGGGTTAACCTCAGTCTAGGTAGCGTTGATGTGGAATTAAATGATAGGTAGACTGTGGTTGTAATCCCTGTGGGGATGAATAATATTATTCTTTTTCATAAAAGCCTTCTCCCAACTGATGGATTTCATTGTTTTGACTGTTAAAGGTACATTTATTATTTAGCCCCGGTTTGGTATAGATTTTAATTTCAAATCAAAGTTAAAATTTTCATCTATTTTTATCAAAATTTACTAATAATTTGATTTTAATCTACATCAAATATGGGCTTAAAATATGATTTTCAGTGTATCTTGGAATAAGGAGGGTCATTAAGTGAGGGTTTAATGAAAGATTATTTGAGAATAGATTTTGTGAAAAAACGATTTTTTTAGAATGTGAGATTAAAAGATAGGAAAAAGTTATGGATCCAAGTGCAAATTATTTTATTGTGGCTGAAAATTAATTTTGAGAAAACATGGCTTAAGTTGTTACTATCATAAGTGTAAGAAGAGGAGAAGGCTCATGTTGTTATCAGCATTATATAGATAATTATGATGTATGATCAAACTCTTAAAATTAATTGAATCAAATTATTCAATCTGTAATTCAACTTATTTTGTAATCTGAAAAAAAAAAAATTATATAATTAGTTCATTTTTATTAAAAAAAAAAAAAAAATTGACTAAGAATTTACCATAAAGAATTACAGCAGGGAAGCCTATGAACATTTATCCCACCCTTAAATTTAATCTCCTAAGCCATACAGAATGTAATATCATATGAAACACATCAAACCTCTTCGCTGGCTTGTTTAGCACAAAATGTCTCCTTACATCCCTGAGTCCCTCCTTCAGCCTCGTATACTCGACTTCCGACACGGACATCAAAATCTCCTTCAAACTAGGAATTTTCGAAACATCAACCTGTATCGAAAAGGCCTCCCATCTTAGCACATCACTGAAGGGCAACACGTAGTGATCAGATAATATAACCGGAATGCATTCAGCGTAAATGGCCTCAACAATTCTTGGACTTGCAACTTCGTACCCACTAGGACATAAGCAAAACCTCGACTGTAACATGAAGTCATAATAGTCTAGATCTTTAGGAAGGTACTCATATACGCTAATGTCTGAATCCCGGTCCTTCCAATGTTCAAGGAGGATTGGCCTAATAGGGCCGTGAACTCCACCAGCAAAAAATGCGAGATGTGGCCTTGAATTGTTAAATGGTGGGGGATGGAGCAGCTTTGAGGGTACTTTGCCACCATAAAGATGTATTTCTGGCAAGCTCACATCTTTCTTTGGATTGAATCCTTCAGAAGAATTGGCATTGCACAATACCCGAATTGATGTGTTGTAGAGAAGTGCATTGCCTTGTGAAGTGACCGGCCCCTGGTACAATTTAAACAGCAAAATTTCATCATCTTTCTTTAGTACAGAAAATGATGTATATATTGATCATGCAACATAATTTCGAATTAAACTAGAGATCAGAGTATAAATCAAACGGCTTAAGAACATTGTTAGCCAACCGGTTTATAGCATTGTCCCACTTGGTCTTCTTATGGTTCCAAATTAGTCACGTTACTCATTTTCATTTTTGTTTCATTATTGAATTCATCACACTTTTTCATATCACGTGAGCATTACGTTAATTCAGGGTAGATGGAGTGTCTAAATTGCAACAAAATTAAAAGTTCTATGACCAGAGTGGAACATCACTTACGCAGTGGTGGGATATGACTTCAATCAAATAAAAAAAAATTCCTCTCTTTTTGACACCTCATCTGTACGTGAACAATTATGTAACTCCATTATGTACAAGTAGCATAATTCCTATAAATTTGGCTGAGTAACAATGTTTATAACCCTAAATTAAACCAAATAGAATTGGTTTTTTTGTGGGCTATATCCATGAAACACCAGAAAATTTCTATTCAAATAAACCATATGAACAACATGAATAAACTAAGCCCTGTTTCTAAGTAATTATGGTCGGCATTCAAATACCAAATGAATCCAGGAATTAATGGTGCTTACCCAATCATGGCAGGAAACCATGAAATGATCAGCTCCTTGAGTTTTATTCCAAAATGAGTGTTTCCTTGAGATGATTCTCACATAATCAGACACGAACTCTTTGAGTGGCGTGACATTGTATGTGTTAGGCTGGTAGAGGTACTTGACCATCCATGTAACACTAAAGGGCATGAAGTAAACATGAGCAGCTTCTGGATTTCTTGTTCTGAACCTATTGTTACCGTGTTCCATCTCATGTATGAATCTTCCTTCACTTGTGTATATATCTTTACATGGCCCATCATGTACTATTGGTAACTCTCCTTCTTCATATACATAAACCTTGAATCTTCTTTCCATTTCCTCATAACTCCTGCATTTGGAGCATGCTAATAAGTTCCAACAAAAGTTTAACACACAATATCAAAGAAAATGCTTTGTTTTGCCGAAATCTTCAATTCTCAAGATGGATTAGATAGAGTAGAAAAAAAGGACTCAAAATTTATGGGGAAAAATGGTGCTATTTGTCCCTAATATATTCCAACAATAACTAGAGGGTCCTCAACCGTTATAAAAGAGCAAAAGGATCTATAACCTTTCATTGTAGTTGCAAAATCAGTCTCCAATAACAAGAATCATACAAATTTCTGTTTTCTTCATGTGATTCTTTGCATAGCCAACTCTATGAAGCTAAATTTTATTTCCCAACTTGAATTGTTTCCTAGAAATTGGAAGAGAAATATATTTTCTTGAGGGTCATGTAATGATTTGACTAAGGTTTGACCTACTTCTGACATTCGGGACTGATAGTATAATTATAATAAAATATAAGGGACCAACTTGCTCCTTTTAAAAGGCACGACATCTTGTTACTGAAACTTAAGTAGGGACCAAAGGTACAATACTCCTAATTTATTGGGAGTAATTCCTTAAACTTTTCAACCTGCAAGGTACAAGTTTCAAACCATCAGGTACAACACTTTTACTAGTACGATATTTATATTGAGACAACGAAGGAATGAAATTGATTAACCACCAAGTTATTGAAAAGAATTGAGAATTTTGACGCCATCCAAAGGTGAACTGTTTATAATACAAGAAGGTAGCAGAATGTACAACAACTAATTATTACACCAAATAACTGCCATATGTGATATGCCTGGTTACAATTTAAGGAATTGAATGATTTTCTTGTTTCCAGTCCTGAAATTTGAACTCTCATAATTGCTAAGAGGAAATTGTCCAATACTTTAAAGACAGGCGGCAACATATTATTAATGAACTATAATTCTATTCTTTCACATTCAATTTGCATATATCTTTACGTTAAATATATAATCAATTACTTTTTTACTGTAAATTATAGAGTGTGTTTGGGAATGATTAAAATCCAATTAAAATTAAAAATATAGTCGTTATTGGATCTTACCAGTCTAATAAAAGTCAACAATAACAACTAATTTTTCAATTTTAATCCGATTTTAGTCTCTACCGAACACGTCCATAGTCTATATTTTTTAGCAAGGATACATTTAAACTAATACAGAGTTGTTCAAAATTTATACAGTAAGTAAATAAAGAGAGAGTCTTCATGTTGATTATAAATATATTAATTTACATATTAAAAGCCTCTAAACTCTAGGTAGTATTCAATTAATGCCATTTAAGAAAGAGTGAAGAGATCTTGCGTTTATTTTATGTTATTACTGGAAATCAATCTTGTGGACCAAGCAAATTTCTTGATGTGGTGTCTCAAATCAAATGGCAAATTGAATGTCATATCAAAATGCAAAAACTAGCGTTTGTGGTTAAAAAAAATAGTTTTCTTGTAGTTCTCATCATTTAAAGAAACTCGCCTTCTTGAAGAATAAAGCAATTACTCTTTAAATGGCAGGATCTGGACCGTGCACCATTCCCTTAAACAATTATCATTGGAAGCTATACATATCATGACAATAACAAATAAATATCTTCCCAATAAAGAGTCGACTAAATAAATTATTTACTCTATTTCACCAGAATCATCTCTACCTCATCTAATACTAGACTCCATATTTAAAAAGATTTTTCATTTCATGAGGTGAAGGTCAAGCAAAATCGGAAAACAAGAAAATGTTAATTTTTATTTTTATCAAAATGCAAAATTAGTGTATATCAAGTTGAAAATTATTATTTTAGTTGGTGGGACAATGAACTATCCTTAAAGTAGATATATGGGATTCACAATTTTTAATGTTTTTTTTTTATAACCGTCCGAGCCAGTTTGCGCGTATCTCAACTAATTCCACGTGATACTGAAGTTTACGGCTGGATACTCATCTCAGTGGCACTGAAAGGATTCGAACTGGTGATCATTAGGGAGCAAACCCAAGGCTTAACCAATTGAGCAACCCCTCGGGGTTACAATTGTTAATGTTTTAGAAATAGTGTTGGTGGACTATTCCCAAAGTGGATTAATTATATTTTTTAATATTTATTGACCTACAACCGAAGTACACAAGTCTGGAGAGTGCACGCTTCACTAGTTTTGAGGTGTGCCTCAAAAAATTACCTTCACTAAGTGCCTGGACTCTTGAGAGATTTTATTTTTCTCTCTCTGGCAAACTATAAGTATAAGGTGGACATCAATCGAGTTTTTTGGGGCGACTAAATAAAATTTGACGTTTTTCTTTTAATTTGTATTTAATTAGATTTATGTCCAAAAATATGTCTCTTTTCAAAAATGTAAACCTTTAAAGGGGGGTAGCCGTCCATCAGCTATGTTTATCACTATCAAACATGAGTAATAGTAGCCGGCCTTTTCAGTTTTCCACAAAATGCAAAAACAATAGAGTGGAGGGAACAATGAGTGTGCGCACTACTCTCCAAGCGTCAATTAGAAGACTCTCACTTTCCCTCTTAAAAATCAGTAGTAAGAAAACTGAGTGTCTTAGAAGGAAAGGTGTCACAGCACACAAATCCCTTCCAATTCCCCTTGCATACATAATTACACATCAATTATCATACACGAAAAAGTATTACAAGAAAAAAATTGTGCTCATATTTCTCATTCAATACGTAAATAAATATTTAAATCTGTAGTATGCATGTAAGAGCTTATTTGGTAGAGATTAAAATTGAAAAACTAGTCGTTATTGTTGACTTTTATTAGACGGGTGAGACCCAATAACGACTATATTTTCAATTTTAATTGGATTTTAATTATTACCAAACATGCTTTAAATAAGAATCTAAGCCCCCACATTACAAATAGATATGTTTCCAAGTCATTCCATACGTAAATAAATATTTGAATCCTTGCATTTCACGTAAATAAGTATCTATATGTAAGGGGGAAAAAAACTAATATATGCTTAAGAGTGATTAATTTAAAATTTAAGTGATTATAAGTTATGAGCCTACTACGTATAAAAAAAATATGTTTGACTGATGTAAATTATATTTTAAATTTACTGAACATGCATAAATCGATTGACGATTGGTATCTCGTTTGAAGCACATACATGTAATGTACACGTGTTCTAAGTTCTAACACTTCGAATACATAAAATTAATTAATTTTTTTTATGAACTTGCTTACCGATAAAACGCATTGGGGTTTCGGTAAATTTGGCCAGAGAGGAGATCATTACTCTTGTAGATTACTGATTTGTTTTTTATTGAAGCTGCTCTCCGAATTGCTGCTCTCACGTTGGCCAGTACTTGCTCCAGTTTATTATTTTTCCTTTTCTGCATTTTCACATTAATGCAAAGACAATTCATGAAATCTCCATAAATTCATGAAATCGTAATCACACAAAAATGTGTTGAAGGCTTTAAATGGTGAATACTGCATATCAATGGCTGATCATTAATTCATGAAATCATCTGGATACAACTAATTCACACACAAGAAAACGTGTGCAAGGCTGTAAATTCAAAATATGATGAACTATTCATCATTGTAATCAAGTAAAAAAATGCTTTGCAGGTAACTAACAACTTCACAACTACACTAAATCAAACCACAACCAAATGAAAACCGCGAAGAAATTAAACTTAACGAAACATAAATATAGTTTAACAATACATAAATTCATTCACATAAATAAGTACGAATAAAAGCATGAAATGGTGTTAATTAAGATTAATGTGTATAAAACGGCATCACTGTATTAATTACACATCATGCTTCGCTGTATTCGTTAATTTCACACGAATGTGCATACAAATGCTTTTCTATATCCATCAATTACGCACACAGAGAAAGATAGTAGAGATATAGATATGTGGGATCGTGATTTAAAAAATACTTACGGTAACAATGGCGGTAGAATTGAATTTAGATGAAAATTCGGTGGAAAGAACAGCTCTGGATTCACCAATATGCGTACGTGCAGGAGTTGTAATCAATTGTACTACGGGTATTTTAATCTCCTTTTCCGAATTCACATAGAATGATCCAATTCCATTTTTATCAGAAATACATCCCAATACAAACACAATTACGATTGATGCCACAAAAACAGCAGAGAGTACAACTGATACAGCAACTTTATCGCTCTTCATAATTACCTTCACTGCGTGTATCTGTAGTTGTTTATGCTATACACGCATGTATATATGTATTTATAAGTGTATCTGTGTATGTATATATCATCGCACACTGTGAATTTTTTTGGAAGGGAGACTGAAATTTATGGCGGAAAAAAAAGGCAGTGAGAAATGGTGATATGGAGTATGAACTTGAAGCAAATGAAATGACGGTTTTGACCTTGAAAACTGTTGAAACTGAAAAGAAAGTAATTGGGTTACCAAAATAGCGTTTGGTTATAAATGACACTTAGCTACAAATTAGCAGTCGATTAGTAACTCAAAAAAAAATGAGCTGGCTTTTGTTTTATTTCACATTTGTTCAAAATTTAGTCCTTGTTTGGTGTGAATTTTAATCTTGAAAATTTAAGTTAAAGTTAACAATTAATTTTTACCTCATATTACATGGGATCCACAACTTTTCGACAACATATTTAATCATTTTTCTCAAAATCTAATGTTGAATTGTGATTTCCGTTGAGTATTGGCGATTTGGTTAAAGAGACCTTGAATAAATCTAAAGATAAACTCGTCGCATTTTAACTCACTTTGCGCTCATCTCTTGCTCAAATGCTCGGAATATGGAGTCTGGTGCTCAGCTTCGGAGGCACCACTCATGGGCGCGAGGGCGTCGCTCGAGCGCGGTGACGTCCAGCCCTGGCCTATTTCACAATTTTGACGAATTTTAAGATGTTTGTTCCTTCTAAAACATTATAATTAAAGTTGTATATATGCTTCACGACTTTTTGGCTCTTCATAGTATCAGAAAACATTAAATTTGGTTAAGAGCATCAAATCTTGTAACAACAATCCATATTTTGATCTATGAATTCTCATCATCTGCCTATAATTTTTTTGCGTCATGAATTTCCACGTAAATTCTCGATATTTTTTATTGTTTGATTTATTTCATCTCACAGTATATCTTGCTTTATTTATAATATATACTAAAATTTTGATTTTCAATTATACCAAACAGGGACATAAATTTCGTTTGAATGAAATTTGGGGGGAGTCCTCAACTAAGATTTTGATAGATTTTAAAATATTATAAATCTTAGTAAATTTCGTGGATTTAAATAGATTTCCACAAATTTCATAAGAATTTCATTAAATATGGTGAAATTTCAAAAGATTTGGTTATATGTATTTT
>CAIGRF010274260.1:3101-18184 GCA_903798235.1 Fraxinus ornus
AAAAATCAAACTCAGTTTTTTTTTTTTTTTAAATTTAATTTTTTATGTTTAAATAACAAGATTACCATTTTGCCTTTATCAAGTTTGATCAAAATCATTTTTTTGTTAACTAACGGTTAAATGAATGGTTTCCATCCATTTGGACCTCAACTGCTAATTTTTCAAAGGGTCAGGACCTCCACTGGTACGAATGGAAGGTTAGAGTAAAGTCTGCAAAAAGTGAAATATTAACAAAAAAGTGAAAGATTAACAACTGTTGCTGCAATTTTCACTATATTTAATTAAAGTTTAGGGTTCTAAGACCATAAAATCTAACTAGATGTTAAAATTTACATCTTAAATTTTCTAATTAATCAAGTAAAGGTTAGAGTGAAATTTCATTGCCGTGTTATTAATTTTGTATCTATTTTTTCTTGGTCTTGCAGGAGTTCTTGCTCTATTTTTTAAGAACGTGCTTCCAACCAACCTCCAAGTTTTCTTCGTCATTTTCCATAGTACTGACTATACCGATGAGTGGACATAAAAAATTAATGACTAAACCCTAGATTTAGTCCTAGAGTTTGGAAGAGTGAGAAAATATTTTTTTCTTTCTAACTATACTAGCATGATCACAAGTACGACATTCTAGTATGCCTTGGGTGGCCACTCCACAAGTCCGATATATAGGATGAGTGTTTCCTCATCTTCTTCTCTCAAGTGTGTTTGGAAGTGTTTATAAATAATATAAATTATAAATAGATAGAAATTTGTGGTGGAGAAATGATTACCTATGGATCACTAGAAATATAGGATGAAAAGTAGCTAGAGCATTTATAAACAGTTTATAAATATGAGTCAAACCTAGACCAAGATCGATATTTTTGGCATTTTTGCATGTGTAGTTCTTGAACTTTCATCATTAGAAAAATTTAGTCCATGACTACTACCGAAGGGATTAGGGCATATATATAATTGAAGCTCCAATACTAAAAGAGAGTCGATCTAACCCTAAACTTCACAATTTAACTATCAGTCTTAGTTCACTATATTAAAAGCGTGGGACTAAACTCTTAAATTATATAAATTACATAAACTTATTGTTATTACAATTATGTCAACTTGACTTATTCACGTTTATGTCTTACTCTCATTGGACCTCGAATAATTAGAATTTGGTTAAAATAGCCATTCTAATTAATTCATAACCTAAGCACACATTTTCATTATCTTTTGTGTACACACTACACGTGTGATTTAGCCGTCGCTAAATACTGATCTCAAATTTAAATAATTTAACAGAAAATAATTAAGCGAACTTATTTATCTCATTTATAGTTGACAATTTTGAAGTGTACTAGTCCACTGCTCCTACGACCCACTCACTTTCAAGACAAAACGAAAATTTCAACCTTACGACTTTATCAAAGAAAACACTTTATTACATGTTCAAAAATTGTCCAATTAACATAGAAAAACTACTATTTTTGAGGAAACAACCCGACAAACTGGAGACCTTCCATGACAATATATTTTTACCAAAAGGATGTATTTTTTTTTTTTATTCAAGTTCATAAAATCCTTTATGACACGATTCACTTTAATATGAAGCATAATAATTATGCGTTTAAAGTTTAATCTTGATTATTAATTTAAACTTAATGCTTCCAATCATTCCTATAATGTCTCGATCACCGCAAACCGTACGCGTGGATCTTGTAATAAAAATATTTATGTAACCCACTAAAATCTCCACTCTTAGTCCGAAAATACCCTGCAAATCTTCTGGAGGGGCGTGTTTGGGGATGATTTTTTGCCACGGTGTATCATAATTAATCAATTCCACCGTTTTATCTCTTGCATAAATTTTACACTAGAAGTGCAGTAAAAAGGAAAGTAGCTTTCTTGGAAGAGTCAAAAAATTTGACAAAAAATTTGACAAAATCGACACTTGGCGCCCCCCTATTGGAGGGGCAGCTGTGGATTTTGTCAATTTTTTTGTCAAATTTTTTGTACTCATAACTTGACTCTTCCAAGAAAGCTACTAGCCGCCCCTCCAATAGGGGGCGCCAAGTGTCGATTTTGTCAACTATTTTGTACACCATTTTGTACAAATAGATTAATCCTTCTTGAAATACAATTAGAGAAAATAGTACACTTCACTGGAGAGTCGAAAGTAATTGAAACATAACTAAACAGATAGAATAAAGCTACTAAGACAGGGTCGGAAAAATGTTAAAAAATAGGGATTTATATTCAGTTGATGTGGCGTCAATTATTTTCAATTTGGAGGGAAGTCTTAGTGGACACTTTTGGTGGACCGGACCGATTTGCTTATCCCCTTTATGTCCACAAAACAATTCATTTTCCCCTGTTAACAAAGCATCACATAAATTCCTCCACTCCAAATAATTAGAAACAAGCAACCCAAAATAAATTCGTTTTCGACCATCTTGGGTATGCGAGCCGCACTTCAGTCAATGGTTCCCGCATCTCCATTACACGGAGTGAAGTTGGATGTTTTTTGGCTTTGAGGAATTTGAGATATGTGATGTTGGCATGTAGTCATGGAGGCCAATAAGCGGTAATAGTAGCGGTTCATTGAAGTCACAACCAACAGTTAAGATGGATTGTAAAGTCAGGATATCTGCATCTTCAGATATTCTTGGAATCTGGAGAATTAACGCTATCCACTTTGACCATAATCATGAAACAAGTCCTTTTAAGTTGAGGTTATATCGATGCAATCGATGTTTAAGTGAACATGTGAAATGAAAGCTTCAAGTGAATGATTTGGCCGGGATTCCATTGCATAAAAGTTACAACTCTGCAGTTGTAGAAGCAGGTGGATACGAGAACATGACTTGCATTGAAAAGGATTGTAGGAACTATATAGAACAAGTAAGGCGACTACGACTTGGAGAAGGAGATGTTGCAGCAATATAATCATATTTTTCAAAAATGCAAGCACAAAGCCCTGGGTTTTACTTCACTATGAATTTGGACGACGAGTCGCGTCTTAGAAATGGATTTTGAGAAGTTCACGGTTGTAGGCAGGCGTTCAAGGAGTTTGGCGATATAGTTACATTTGATACCACGTATCTCACAAATAAGTAGACATGCCTTTCGCCCCATTTATTGGTGTCAATCATCATGGACAATCAACATTGTTTGGCTGTGGTTTGGTATTGAGTGAAGACACAGATACTTTTGTGTGGTTGTTCAAGACATGGCTTCAGTGCATGTATAGTGAAGCTCTACATGGAATAATTACGGATCAAGATAAGGCCATGTAAAGAGTGTTTGTGGCATATTTTGAAGAAGCTACTAGAGAAGTTTGGATACCACGTGGATAAGGATTCGATATTCAGAGCTATACACGGATTGGTGTATGATTCATAGTTTTGTGAAGAATTTGAAGAATGTTGGACAACGATGATTGATAGGTATGGCTTGCATGAAAATGATTGGATGTCGGGATTATACAAACACAGAGGGTGTTGGGTTCCTTGCTTTTTGAAAACCACTTTCTGGGCAGGGATATCAACCACGCAGAGAATTGAGAGTATAAATGCTTTTTTCGATGGTTATGTACATTTGAAGACCTCGTTGAAGCACTTTGTCGAACAGTACGAACGTTTCTTGATAAATAAGGTTGAGCAGGAGTTCCAAACTGATTTTAAATCATTCTCACAAATGTTAGCTTGTGAAACACAATTTCAAATGGAGCAACACTATTAGACAGTGTACACCATTGTTAAATTCAGGGAAGTTCAGGAAGAGTTCACGAGAAATGTTTATTGTGATGTCATGTCTACAACTGCAGAAACTATTTGTATGACGTTCGATGAACAAGAAAAACTATTTGTAAGAGAAAAACGTTCCACGTCTCCTTCGTGCAAGATAAATGTGAGATTGTTTACAGCTGCCATTTGTTTGAGTTCTGGGGAATACTTTTCAGGCATGCGATCGTAGTGCTGATTTGGAATGACGTCACACATATTCCAGATAGGTATATAATGCAAAGATGAAGGAGAGATGTTCGTAGAACACACACGAGGGTGTCAGTAAACTACGATGGATTAGTTAGTACTCTTATACAATTGAGATACGAAAGGATGTCAAACGACTTTGCGCAGTTGGCAGACCTTGCTGCAGATGATGAAATTCGATCACGTGCGATAATGGATTGGATAAAATGTCAATGTAAAGAGCTCATGACCACAAAATCGAGTTCTCGAAGTGTTTCCATTTCACATCATAGTACGCCTGGGCTTTTTAATGATTGTACTGATTTATCGAAAATTGCTAGCGGAAGCATATTGGATTAAAAAATGACACAATGGAAGAGAGCGCCAAAGAAACTTCGGAGAAAGAGCCCATTGGAGATGGTATTGAAGAAAACAAAGGTATTTTCCTTTTTATGCTATAGATTTGCAACTCTTTAGAATTACAACTTATCGATTAATGTCGATTCTGCCATGCAGTCCGGTGCGACATCAAGCACGAGTAAGAGACAAAGAAATAGGAAGAGAGATGTGGTTAATAGCGGAACGAACTTTGAGCCACCTCAACAATATTTCGTGTCGACCCCAATATCATATTGTCACACTTCCATGCCGATGCCCACGCAATTCTCCCTATCACAACATTTACCTGCTGCAAATTTCATCCCTCCGCTGGCGGAAAATGTTACGTACATTTCGGAAGGTACGAACATGTGTTGATATATTAATTTAAACATCACTTTTCATGAATGCATCATTAACTCATATGGTATTCTACTGTAGGTCAAACGTTACTGTACTGCTATCTAAACTTTTTTGATGAAGGTGGCAGAGGCATTTGAGTAAGTTGGCAAAGAGTTAAAAGTTGCTTGCAATGGCTTGTTGTTTACCAAGGTAATTTGGTTTTCATTTAAGAGTATAAATTTTTAAAGAGCATTATGTTCTGGACACATACAAGGATACATCTGATACTGACTTTTTTCCTTTAATTTAAATCCATATTGCATTTTACATCAGGCATGCAGTCCAGCTGTTATTACCGGCCAGCATAGTTGCTAAAATGAAGGTCCGTGTATATAAGTTTGTTGAGGATACTATTAGGTAGAATAGTTGCTTAGCTTTTATGTATCTGTTTTACAGATGGACAACTAATATATTTGAGGTAATTGCAACATATTTGAGTCCCGTATCATTTCCCAACCACTATCAGTTACGTGTCATTTTTGTCATTGTATTGTATTTGTAATAGGCTATAAGAAAACAAAACTTTACAGTCAGTAAAACAATGATTGATGTCGAATATTGTCTTCTTACTTATTATGGAAAGTTTTATAAAACAAGTGGCGGGAGAAAGAGACTGGGTCCAGGACTCAATTCCGGCATCTCGAGTTGGGAAATCTTTGAGAAAATCAGCATTTAGAGAAGACGTACTTGCAGCGATTCTTGAAGGAGGCAGCCTTGAAGTTTCATTTGATAAGTTCCCATACTATTTGAGGTTGGCTAAATGATGGATCCAATTGTACATGTAATTGGTGTTAGTGTTTTTATTCGAAGTTGCTAAGAGAGCTATGTGCTTGTTGTCATTGTATATGTTGGACAAATTATCATGTCCTTGCCAGTTAACAACTTTGCTACTTTTTCTTTCTCCAATTTATAATAGTGGACAACAATATATGATGCCATTTGTTTAGGCATTCTATTAATTTTTGAATGCGTTTATTTTATACACCTTGAACTGAGATCACAACAGAGGTATAATATTGCGTATATTCAATAAGCATATACTCATTAGTTGTCCTATTTGAAGCATGCAAAAGGATTCCTTAACTAATTCATATTATCTCCTCAGCAGTTTATGATTTATGATTTTATGATTTATGATTTTATGCGACAACCACATTAAGCCCGTGTTTGTCAATACATCATCATTCATCTACAAAGTCTAACGCTTTCACAATAAATGGAGCTAGAAACATAACAGACAATATCAACTAGGGTACGTAAGAAAGGCTTATAGTGAGGTGATGGACAAAATGTAAAGGGCATGCAAATGCAACAAAGATGGATATTAACACTGACTAATGATGCTAAAGTGATATACAAAAACAGTGTTATACAATAAGACAAAATTAAAGATTTTGTTGCCTAGATCCCCCGTATGGGAAGATTTTGAAACTGTGAAAATTTCCATGTAATACCCCGTTTGATTAATTTCTACTAATCATGTCGACCCCTTCCCTTCCACATTTTCTTCCATGTTACCTTTTGCCTTGCAGATTGTCACGGTCATCGAAATTTGTAGTTCTTCTTCATCATTGAGGCGAACTTGAGATTTGAACATGTGTGACACATCTTTAACTCTTTCGTTTGTCGTCGGGTTAATTGAGGAAGTGCTATCGCTGGAGGATTGACCGCTTGATCCTTCTTTCACAACCCAATCACAAAATCCACAATTGTCACTGTATCAAAGAAATAATTGTCCTTTGTTGACCGTCTCTTTCTCCACCAAGAAACACTTCTCTAATCTTGACTTGCATAGTAAGCATCAGCGTTATTGTGGGCATTCGACAAAGGAGTGGCCCTTAGCTCAACAACTATGACAGATTCCGTAATTCCTTCTGCCTATTTTATGAGAGGAATAAACCACCAAAAACAGCGCTCGACTAAAATAAATAATTAGATGTAAAACATGCAAAATCCAGGTAGCATACATAAGTTGAAGAACAACACATTTCGATAAATTAGCTTTATCCTGAGTTAAAATGACTTCAAATCTAGAAGTGTCTTTTAACTATTTAAATTTGTTGGGCAAGAGGTGGAATATGAACATACAATTAAGCACAACATACAGGATCTTCATGGCAATCTCCTTAAGATAAATATCCTTCTTAATAGCCCGAGTGACATTCAATTAATAAGGTTTCTCAAGCTGGGTCTATATGGCCTCAGTAGTGTAGTGTTCTCTAGGTTAGATTCACTAAAATGACGATGGTTACAATAATCTTTTCTCATCCATTATCCAGCAGCTTAGTAATTGCAGAATAATATGTGACCATAATTGATCTTCATGTCAATGCATCCTTAAGATGGAACCAACTTCAAATAAATTTATCGAATTTGGGGACATTTTTAATCAAATAAAATACCTTCCAATAGACATAAACACAATACCATTTAAAATACCTTCCAATAGATAGAAACACAATACTATTTCATAACAGTTGGATTTGGCATGCCACTGCTTAATATGATTGAAGTAAAATCTCGAAAATGTGAAGATGATCAATATTTACCTATTAACGTGAGAGAATTTGGGGCTTCAAAATTTGGGGTAAAGTATGATTTGAACACTTCTTCGAACAAGGTAATGGAGCAACAAAAAAAATCTACCTTCTTACCCAAGAGGACGGAGAACCGGTCGGCAGCGATGATTTTCTCAAATTCCTCAAAGCCCCAAAACATCCAACTTCACTCCATGTAATGGAGCTGCGGGAACCCATGACTTGAAGTGCGGCTTGCGTACCCAAGATGGTCGGAAAACAGATTTATTTCGGGTTGCTTATTTCTAATTATTTGGAGTAGAGGGATTTCTCCGCGGCTCTGTTAACAAGGGAAAATGAATATTTTTTTGGACATAAAGGGGATAAACAAACTAGTCCTGTACACCAAAAGTGTCTAGGGTGTCCAAAATATCCGAACTGAATCGGATCGAACCGAATCCGAATCGAATCGAGCTGTTCTTCATAAGTTAAAGACCCGAACGGGTACCCGAATCGAGAACCGAAAGGTTTGAGTCGGGTCTCGGGTCTAGACCAAGAACCGAAGAACCGAAGAACCGAATGAGACCCGAAACTAAATAATTTTTTTATNCACAAGAATAGTTATTGTAGGGGTGTCCAAAAATCGCGAACCGAACCGAACCCAAACTCGAATCGAATCGAATCGAGCGGTTCTTCATAAGTTAAATACCCGAACGGGTACCCGAATCGAGAACCGATGGATTTGGGTCGGGTCTCGGGTCCAAACCAAGAACCGAAACTAAATAATTTTTTTTTATTTTTTATTGAATTAATTAAATTATTTTATTTTTTCTAAATAAATTAAATAAATCAGATCATTTCATAATTTTAATTTTAAAGCCCATTTTAAAGACAAGAAATAGTGGAGTTCGAGATGCATTTGCAATTTTTGTAAAGATTATGAACATCCGCCATAATTATATCTTAATAGAGTTTTTTACCATGGCAAATCAAGCAGTTAATGATTAAATCAAATAGTTGGTAAGTATTAAAAATACTTAAAAATATTTTATTTTTATAACTTTTAATTTATATTTCATTTTCCATTTTCTTTATGCAGGCATGCTGTTTGAAGCAAATGAATTATTGATAAGGATTACCGACATTTTAATATTAATATCTATTTTTTAGTATTTGTATCCATTGAATTAATGTTATTCGACAACTAGTTATTTATATATTTTTGAATTTGACTACGTTAATTTGTATAAGTTACAAATGAAATGTCATTAGTTATATTTATGTAGTGTTGTTGTAAATGTTAAAAAATTTAATTATGGTACGAAATCGAACCGAACGGAACCGAACCCGAACGGTTCCATAATTATATTTGGACTCCGACGGGTCCATTTATTAAATACCCGAAAATTCTGGAACCGAGCAGAATCGAACCAAACCGAATCGAACCGACCCACGGACACCCCTAAAAGTGTCCACTAAGGCTTCCCTCCAAATTGAAAACAATTGATGCCACATTAGCTGAATTTAAATCCTCGTTTTTAACTTGTTTCTGACCCAGTCTTAGTAGCTTTATTCAAACAAATATACCATGACTCAATCGAGAGAAAAGTAAATTGTTTATATTATAATTTGTAAGGTTTTCGGCATGCTCTCAATCATTGAACCAACCTTGTCCGGCTGGGAAGACGCAATCTCAAAAAGCGATCTTGTGCTATACTACTATGATCTCTTCAGCATCGAGACATGCAAACTCTCGTCGTGTTCCAAATCACATTTCATGGATTGAAAGATGAAGCCTACTCATTTATCAGCTCATCTCATAGATTGGTGTTTGAATTCTATCCTACTACTAGGTTATCACAAGATCTCTATTTAGTATGATTGGAAACAATTATGCTTAGGGTACAATGTTGTTAATAAAAATATTGTTGACGTGGCATATTGTCATTGAATAGTTTAAAAAATATTTTATATTTTCAATCAATGTTAGAAAATATGATATGGTCCCGTCTCTTATACTTTAGGGATAATTGCAGCAAAAGCCTCAAATCTTTGAAATATCAGCAAACTTTTTTCAAACATTTGATTTGTTGCAGTCGTCACCCCTAACATTTTCAACCATTGCATGTGAGGCCCTTTTGGAAACCCTTTTGGATGGTTTCCATCCATTTTTTCGTCTATTGACCAAAAAATTAAGTTTGATCATATTTTCTTTACCTGCTCCACTTACAAATATGAGCCTATGCTCTCTCTTATGTATGCAAGTGGGTTCTGTAGCCATGGCGGTGTTACATTCTCTTTGCCTATTCTATTTGAGGATAGGATACCATTGGATGAAACTTGGCTACAGTTCAGTTGAATCAAGTTTGGGGACGGGAGGCTTCATATGATTTTTTTTGAATTTCATGTCTCTGGTTGCAATTATCATTCAGGAGTCAGATAATAATTTTAATTATTTTAATAGATATTTACCATTTTTCTCTCTTTTAAATGATTAAAAATATGGTCAAACTTAATTTTTGGGTCAACTGACAGAAAAATGGATGAAAAATATTCGAAAGGGCTTCACATGCAATAGTTGGAAAGGTTAGGAGTAACGACTGTAACAAATCAAAAATTTGAGAAAAGTCTGTCAATATTTCAAAAATTTGAGGCTTTGCGGCAATTATCCTTATTATTTATTTTATTAAAATGAAATAAGGAGAACAGAAATTTTTAAATCCTCTCACCGCCTGGACCGGGGCCCACGATCCTACTGTCTACAGTGTCTAGCCACCGTTGAAGAAGGTGCAAAATTTATATATTTATGAATTAAAATTAATTTTCCGCTCGTCTTTCAATTCCTCGTCCCTTCCATCAAACAGCACTCAACTCCTTCATTTCTCAGATTGAATCCGACGGCTCAAATTCTTCCGGAACCCAAATCCCCATTTAAATCTACCTCTTTGTTCGCTCTTTATTTCCATTGACCTTTTTTGTCCTTATCTCTCTGTCTCTCTCCCTCCCTTTCTCTCTCCAAGTTGCAGCAAATCTAGCGAGAGAAAAAACCGGCCTCCATAACCATTACACCCCCAGGCCCTAGCCCACATAATAACCTTTCTCGCGCACAAAATAATTAGCTCAATTAAGTTCAGATCTCGCTTTTAAGCGTTTTCAGTGGTGGGTATTTACACAGATCCATTATTAATTTCGTTTATTCAGAGCAGATCTAGGATACTTTGATTGCAGAAGGTATAACCAAACTTTTTATATGGGTTCACATTTTTCTCATTAGATGTGGTTTTTTTTTCTTTGCTAGTTTGATTGTTGAAATTTAAAAATATATCGAGGTGAAGCTGAGCTAAAAAAAATTTGTTATGGGTTTTCATTTTTTAGTTATATGAGCTTCTTTGCTAACTGGGTTGTTCAATTTTTTGCATATGAAGGTGAAGATAAGCTGAAGATATGGCACCGAGCACAATTCGGAAGGCGATCGGGGCGGTAAAGGACCAGACGAGCATCGGAATTGCCAAGGTGGCAAGCAACATGGCACCTGAGCTCGAAGTTGCCATAGTCAAGGCCACAAGCCACGACGATGACCCGGCATCAGAGAAATATATCCGGGAGATTCTGCACTTGACATCGTATTCTCGAGGATATGTGAATGCTTGTGTGTCGTTGATATCTAAAAGGCTTGGAAAAACCCGGGATTGGATCGTTGCGCTCAAGTGTTTGATGCTTGTTCATCGTTTGCTTAATGATGGAGATGCTATTTTCCAGCAGGAGATCATGTATGCTACCAGAAGGGGTACTAGGTTGTTGAATTTGTCGGATTTCCGCGACGAGGCTCATTCGAATTCATGGGATCACTCGGCTTTTGTGAGGACTTATGCTTTGTACTTGGATCAGAGGCTCGACTTGATGGCATTTGAGCGAAAACAGAGTGGGAATGGCAGTGAAATTGAGAAATTTGGGTCCAGAGAGGAGAGGTTTAATTATAGATCGCCTCCCGGTTCAAATCGGGGCTATGATTATGATTATAATGAGTTCCAGGATGGGCCGGGGCATGGGATGAGGAGATCAAGGTCATCTGGGGACGTGAGGGAGTCGTCAGGGGTGGGGAAAGATGTTACCCCGTTGAGGGAAATGAAGCCTGAAAGGGTCTTTGGGAAGATGGGTCATTTACAGAGCATTTTGGATAGGTTTTTGTCTTGTCGGCCTACCGGTATGGCCAAGAATGAGAGAATGATTCTGGTGGCTTTGTATTCAATCGTGAAGGAGAGTTTTAAGTTGTATGCTGATGTATGTGAGGTTTTGGCCGTGCTTTTGGACAAGTTTTTTGATATGGAGTATCAGGATTGTGTTAAGGCTTTTGATGCCTATGCTAGTGCCGCAAAACAGATTGATGAGCTGGCGGGATTTTTCGATTGGTGCAAGGATATAGGTGTGGCAAGGTCATCGGAGTACCCAGAAGTACAGAGGATTACTAGTAAGTTGTTGGAGACTTTGGAAGAGTTTGTGAGGGATAGGGCTAAGGCTACAAAGAGTCCAGAGAGGATTGTGGAGAGCCAACCAGTGGTGGAGGAGGAGCCGGTACCAGATATGAATGAGATTAAGGCATTGCCTCCTCCAGAGAATTATACCCCACCACCGCCGCCTGAGCCGGAGCCTCCTAAGCCTGTGGTTCTGGAGACTCGAGATTTGGTTGATTTGAGGGATGAAGGAGTGACAGCAGATGATCAAGGAAATAAGTTCGCTTTGGCATTGTTTGCAGGGCCTGTGGCAAACAATGGGAATGGCTCTTGGGAAGCATTTCCATCCAATGGGGAGCCGGAGGTGGTTTCTGCTTGGCAGAATCCGGCAGCTGAAAGTGGTAAAGCCGATTGGGAACTGGCCTTGGTTGAGACAGCGAGTCATTTGTCTAAGCAGAAGGCGGCAATGGGCGGTGGGCTTGATCCTCTGTTGTTGAATGGAATGTATGATCAGGGAATGGTTAGGCAACATGTGAGCACTGCCCAACTGAGTGGTGGCAGTGCCAGTAGTGTGGCATTGCCGGGGCCAGGGAAGAGCAAAACTCCTGTGTTGGCGCTTCCTGCTCCAGATGGTACAGTTCAGACGGTTGGACAAGATCCATTTGCTGCATCGGTGAACATTCCTCCACCTTCATATGTGCAAATGGCAGATATGGAAAAGAAGCAACACTTACTAGTGCAGGAACAGGTGGTATGGCAACAGTATGCCCAACAAGGCATGCAAGGCCAAGCTACTTTGGCCAAGATCAATGGCGGTGGATACTATGCTCCTGGCGTACAACCCATGATGCCTTATGGAATGCCACCAGTAAATGGAGTAGGACTACCCCCTGCCGGGTATTACTCCACTCCTCACTAATATTTATTTGTGTAAAATCTTTCCATACATTAGTTTATTTTGTTATGTTTTCTCGTTTTTTCCACTGTATTTTATGTGGTCATATTTTCAATTTGTGCATGAGAATGTAATGGAGAGGGGGTGAGGGAAAGAGAAACTGAGCTGAAGATATTGGTTGTGTGGTGGATTTTGAAGCCTGTTGTACTGCAATTCTCTTGTTATATTCTACTCTTGTTGTGTAATATCATGTGGAACTTTCTTGACATCTTTATGCTAATGCAATGTTTTTTTTTTTTTTTTTTTTGTTATTGAATGAATATGTCCAGTTCAAGGAACTTATGTCCTAATTGTTTATGTTGATCAATGATGCTACAACTCTTTACTCCATTTAATACGATACTGTGTTGCTGTCTTCAATTTTGATAATTGTTGAACACTTTGAGTGCAGATATCTGTTTTTCCAATTGAATTTATGCTTTGTTGAGGATGTTTATGTAAACATACTTTTAAAATTGGAATCTGAATAAAACGAATTAGTATTCTTTGATCCTCCTAAAGTCTTTTCATCAACATATTTGTCTGAAGAATCAAAATCTTTTGAAGCTGTTCAATAATTTACTCTTCAGATTGCCAAACTGCCTGTGTAAAAGCCTGTCACGCTTCTTTATAAATATCTAATGGATTTTCATCAGTGTAGCTAGTATTTTGCAACAGTTATGCTTAATATGTTTATAGAAGTTAAGGTAGAGATCGACTGGAATAAGCTACATTAGTATTACAAAATAATGTTGATAAAGGGGGAAATGGAGATACAGTTGGCTAGAAAGGATATTCATGTGGCCGTTTCTACGGACTGTGTATTGCAAGAAAGCACGTTTGAGATCCGACCCGTTGTTATTTAGCATAAACTATATAGCATCATTGAAACGAGTCCAATACATAGCTGAAGAAGAATAAAACTTTTGGTGCTGAAAGTGGTCTTGTGATAACCGATGAATACTATAATGTTTTTGAGTGCTTAGACAATTCCAATACAAAGCTGAAGTAAAATGCAAGAGAAGCACTGAAAGTGACCTATACTTGGTTATTGCGTTAAATTCTAGAGAATATGTTGCTGTCTCTTGGCATGTTTACTCATGTTTAGTTGGGCGGGCGGAAAAGTTACTTTTTCCAGCATCCGAGAATAAGTTAAGATTTGCTTTAAAGAAAAGCAAGTCTTATTAGGAATGGAACTTTGAAAATCATTTTACACAATAAGTTTGCCAATGGATGGGTTTCTTGAAATATGTTTTCTAGAATATATTGGTCAAGACAGAGAAGCTTCTATATTCTTGAACCGTTTTACTTTTGTCTTGAATCAGGTAGCTTTTGTCAAGTTAGGAATAAAGAGGCCACTGGTTTTCCTCCTCTCCTAAGTTTTTGTTGACTTCACAGCAGATGGAGTCGTTAAATTTTTAATTTAAAAAATCGCTATAAATCGGTTCCCATACAGGCAACATTCTTTGAAAATAAATTGAAAAGGTCATTAAACTCGCTGTGTAAATTGGAGTTTGGACTATTGACCATAGACAGCATGCGACTGCAAAATATATCATGTAAAAGAAGAATAAACTTGTATTGAAGTTTGACTTTGAATTGTACTAATTTCAATTATTGAGGTTTAAGATAAGTAAGATAATTGCAACATGTGAATGTCTAGAATTAGTTGTTCCAACCACATTGCCAGTTGCCCCCAGCTTGTACATCAATGTTAAAAATCTTTTATGTACCTATTCTTAAATTGTGCAGGGCTCAATGCTCGCTTTAAGGCTTGGTTTGACATTGCTGTGATTTTAAGAGAATATGATGTTGAGGGAAGATTTAAATTAAAATTATCTTTTATCCTTTAGACTTGGAATATCAATACATTATCTTTCGTTTTAGTCCATATAATTTGCCTTTTATGGCATTTTGGTACTTATTCCAGCTTTCCAAGTTATTCGTCAATAACTTCAAATGATTTGTAATTATGAATTATTTTATTAGTTTGTCTTGAAGCTAGTTTCAAATGCCTCTCTTCATCGTTCATACAAGTAAAACCTTTTGGTTGTGTGTAAAATATTTTATTTTATGAATATGTGATTGAAAATGAATATGAGAAAATAAAAATGGGTGTCAAACGGATTAAATTAGAAAGAATTTAATATTTTGTTTATACTACATTAGATTTCGTTCGGTAAAGTACCAAAAATGCCTTTAATCATGCTACAAGAACATACTCAAAAATAGAAGGATCATGTGTTCATACATAATTGGACAGTTTGAAAAATATAAAAAATAGAAAAATTCACACACGCTATCAAATCAATATGTTTGTACTGCATCTGTTTTTTTTTTAGCCTGGACAAGTGGCTTTATACCCTAATGTATGTGGTATAGTGTACAAGATTAGATATAGCATTTGTAGTTAGTAAATTTAGTAAATTTACTAGCAATTCAATTGAGAAGCATT
>CAIGRF010274260.1:22554-41742 GCA_903798235.1 Fraxinus ornus
TAAAAAAAAAAAAACATAGGGAGATGTGATCGTTTTTGTATTCTTTTTTATTATAACACATATATCCAGATACAGTAAACTTATTTTAAATTCATTCAGGATTTTTATATAGATATATATTATTATCAAGCAATTCATACAAAATAAGTTGTAACAACTTTCCATCATTGGCGCCTTTAGCATGTTTGCATTGTGCAATAGAATTGAGCTCAAAGGTCGACTACAGCAATTTAATTATTTTACAATTGTTAATAAAAATAATAATTTGTGAAAGTGGTGTATGCAAATTTATATGAAGTGCAAACAACTAAAATAAATAATTAAAAAAATATAGAATTCTTTCTAATTTTTTAATGCATATTATCATTTTCGAAATAGAAAAATAAGTAATTGTAATATGCACATAAAATTCCAAAAATCTCCGAAGATTTATCTGGAACATAATTAATAGTATATTTTTAGACTCCAGTGTATCATAAGATGAAGTTACTAGAAATTCATTTTCATAGTGCACTCTACTCTGCTGATGTTATTCCTAGCAAGTAGAGACAATTTCTAGTGAACCTCGGGAGCAAAGTTGTCAAAGGATCAAAAGCCTTTCACGCTGCTCATCCAAACCAAGCTCTTGATGGACAGCATACTCAACACTCTATTTCAGAAATCTCTCAACCTGAATTCTCTCCTGAACAACCTAATGTATACGGTAAATTAACGTATCATAACTTCAAGAACAAATGTCATTAAGGATCACACTATTAGGAAAAAGCAATAAAGACTGCAACTTTAATCCTCAATGAAGTTCCAAGTAAAACAACTATTAAGGGGTTGTAAATTTTAAAGATCATACTATTAGGTCAATTTTCGAAACGAAAAATATTCGATTCCTTGAGGATGTAGAGTTTACGGGGGAGATAAAGTTATAAGGTTTATGTTTTTGTCTTGGAGGAATAATATGTATATGTTTCTTCTATTGTAATTGACAGTGATCAGGATCAGTGACAAATTCTTGCTAAGAAACAATTTCGAATTAAGACAATATTATAAAACCCCATTTGCACAATTAAGAGATTGTTTTAGAAAAACAAACTCAACAACCTCAAGAACAAATGTCATTAAGGAAATCCATTAAAGAAAAGAGAAAGTCAATTGCGGATGACTTTATAGTCTTTCTCCAAAAACAAATAAGGATGACATTGGATTGATAGAAGAAGATCTGATCAATCTACTTTCATCAAATCATGCAAATGAATAATTCTCAAGAGTGAATTGATGCCATAAGTAATGACATAAAGTCCATAAAAGACAATGACATTTAGGAACTCATCCCATTACCTGAAGTTGCAAAATCCATTGGTTGTAAATGGATATTTAAAATAAAAAAGGATTCGAAATATGATGTGGAGAGATATAAAGTCCGTCTTGTTGTAAATGACTACTCAAAAAGGAAGACATTGAGATTAAAGAGATTTTCTTTCCGATTTCTATGAAAGACTCTTTTAGAACTATTACGACATTCACGAAACATTTTTATCTTAGGCTACGTGAGATGACTTCTGTTAGGTTTTTTTATGTAATTGGAAAGTCTGTGAACAAAATGGACTTAAATTAATATGTTGTAAAAGTCAAGGAGTAAGTTGCAAATAATAGAAATTGAGTTGTATTGGGTCTAGGGTTCGAGAATGGAAAAGAAGGAAAAACAGCTCCGCAATTTCACTAGACTGTCACTAGGACATTACTCGAGTGATAGAAACAGAAACATTTTCGCTAGACTGTCGTCGGGTCCTCGCTCAACTGACGCTGAGCTTTCACTCGAGCGACAGGGTTAGTCGAGATTTTTTAATCGCGATATCAAGGCTTTTTATCCGGCCCATTCAACCCTAAACCTATCATATAAATATCAGAACGCCACAGAACATAAATTTGAAGGTTGAAACATAGAGAGAACTTGAGAGCTTCATCTTTTCATCTTCTAATTCATTGAGAGACTTCAACCTTCATTAATTTGATTATACTTGGCGGATAAAATATCAGTTCCAGTTAATCCAAATACCAAGCTTACTGAGGAACACAGAGTTCTTCAAGAATTTATAGGAGATAGACGAATCCACAAAGTCGGGGGTTAGAGAATCCAAGAGGACTTTGATATTATAGTCAAGGAGTTGGTGCAGGAGCACGTAATTCAGGAGAGCTGTCAGAATCTCAGTCATGAATTGTTGCGAGACATGCAATCCAGGAGGACTGTATTAACTTCAGTCAGGAGGTCAGAAAGTTTGTATCTTCGTCTTGTCTGGCGGACTATAAGTTCGATCGTTTATAGTAGATTATACTTATTTGATCTGATCATCTAGAAACAATTAAAAAGCGGATTGTTGTTTTTAATTGTGTAATTTCGCACGTAAGTCTAAATAATTTAAAACTTTCAACTTGCAAATTAAAGAAATTCATTTATGGGCTTAAATAAGTTTCCCATCAATGGAATCACAAATTTCATCAAATTATTTCGTTTGGTTTTGAAATGAATTCAGTTGGCGATTGTGTATAACACAAGTTCAGTGGGAGTAAACACAATTTCTGGTATTACATGTCGATGACATATTACTTACCTTTATCATGGAATTTTCAAATGAAAAATCTTGGTGACGCCTCTTTTGTCTCAAGGATACAGATAAATCAAGATCGTTATCAGGATATTTTTGGATTATCACAAAAGAGTTATATCGATAAAGTTCTTAAAAGATTTAGGATGCAGGAATGTAAATCAAGTGATACCCATATTGTTAAGGGAGACAACTTTAGTCTTAATCAATACCCTATGGATAAACTTAAAGAAAAGAAAATGCAGAAAATTCACATTACTTCAGCAGTTGGGAGTTTAATGTATGCTAAGTTTGCATACGTATGGATATTGCATTCATTGTTTGAATGCTAGGAAGATATCTAAGTAACTTTGGGATGGATATTTGGAAAATAGCCAATTAGATTATTCGGTATTTACAAAAAATTAAGGATTACACGATCACATTTAGGAAAATCAGACCAATTGGAGATCATTGGATATTCTGATTTTGATCATGGAATATGATTGCAAAATATTGTCAATGACTACATATTTTGGATAGAATTGAAAGAACACTTGAGTTATTTTGTGATAATAGCAGTCTTGTATTCCAATATGAACTTGACAATATTAAAATTTATAAACATCAAGTTTCTAGGTTTTAAGGAAAGAATTCAGAGTGGTCAGGTTTTTATAAAGTATATTATGACAAACTCCATAATTACTGACCCATTTACTAAATGGTTGCCACCTAATGTCTTTCATGAGAGTAATGCTCACATGAGTGTTGTATTTTTTGATGATATGTTAGTTTAGTGGGAGTTTGTAATCGGATGTTGTCTGCTTTAAACACATTTTTATCCATGGATATTTAGTTTATCCCAGAAATAAAGTATTCAATTCAATTCTACTCTCATTAAAGTTTATAGTTGATCTCATTAAAAAATAAGGTAGGACCAATTAGAAATAGACATGTTTGGATTACAATGCATGTAATTTCTATACTACACATCCACACTTGATCTATGTCATTTGATTGTGTTGATTTATGTGACTTTTGATTGGTTTTGTTATGATATTTGTAACAAAGACCGCTTTGATCCTATATTGATATAATCAATGATCGAAATTATTCGGAAAATACTTTTGGTTATGATAGCAAAAGTTTTGACGTCATAATGTCATATACATATAAGTAACATATGTGATTGGGTTCATTAATTTGTCATGTGGGCCTACATATGTAATTAATTGCATATAAGACTATCTTAAAATTGAGCTCAATTAAAGTGATCTAATAAAGAAATAAATTGTTGGGTTTAGAGTATCTAAATAAAGTGTGGATTGAATTATATGTGTAGAGATCAGATCTATTAGAGTTGTATTTGACGATGTGTCGAATACATATAGAAACTATAGATAGGGTTATGGTCCCCCATTCATACGCGATTCTCATTATTTATATCATCTCATCAACACAAGAATACAAGAGAAAGCATATTAAAGAGAAAGATTTAAAACCCACAATGAAGAATTAATCAAGAAGAATTATTGGAGCAATTAAATTGCAAAACAATACAATCGAGATTATGAAGCAAGAAACCAAAATCAAGATCCATAACTCAAGAACGAAAAGAGCCAATAATCAAAATTCAAGATCTGGAATCAAGATCCAGTAATAAAGAATCATTTTCAAAGAATTAATGTATGTTCCGTATTATTAATTTTCTTGGTGATTTGACATGGAGAATCTTGACAATAAAGGAATTTATGTTTTCAAGTTTTAAAGGTTTGTCTCAACAATGGTGGTCTTAAGGAAATATTAACCACCAAATATCCATTAGTAGTAGATTCAGGTCCCACAAAACATTGAACAAGCTTTAAGTGATCCCAAATGGAAACAAGCCACGACTGAGGAGTACCAAAACTCGTATCAGAATCCGCACTTGGGAGTTGGGAATCAATACCTTATTCTTTTGCTTACAGCATTTTGGTAATAGATGGGTTTATAAGGTTAAGTTCAATCCCAATGGTAGAGTTTAGGGTCTCAAAGCTCGTTTGGTAGTTAAAAGATTCCATCAAACTCCAGTAATAGATTAATCAGAGGCCTTTAGCCCTGTGATTAAACCTTATCCAGTAAGAATTTTTCTCACTCTAACCTTCTCAAAAAGAAGGGATGTTATTCAACTTGATGTTAATGAAACACAACTTGATGATGATGTTTCATTAACTGGAAGATTTCGTGAAGAGGCATACATGAACCAACCATAGGACTTTGAGGATCAAAGGAGACCACACCAGGATATGTGTGCAGACTGAATAAGGGTCTCCATGGCCTTAATCAAGCTCCGAAAGCCTAGTTTGATAGCTTGAAAGAGACCTTCCTGGATTGGGGCATCAAGAATGCGAGGTCTGGTACTTCACTTTTCATGTACAATTCATATGGTACGTATATGCTAATTCTCATATATGTAAATTACATTCTGTTAACTGGGAATAACACGGATGCTATATCAAAACACTGGTGCAAAATCTTTATAGAAAATTCTCAATTAAAGAACTCGGATCAGTTCATTATTTTCTTGGTATTGAGGTCTCAAGAACAAGAGATGGGATGTATTGATCACAAGAAAAGTACATTGCAGATATTCTACAAAGAGCCAATCTAGAAACTGTCAAACCTCTGCCGACACCAGCAGGTACTGGACTTCAACTATCAGAGGACAAATGGAAATTGCTAGCAGATCCAAAAGAATACAGAATTCTTATTGATGTTTTGCAATATTTGGTCATAACATGCATTTATTGTCAAACAAATTAAGACAATACATGCATCAAAGAAGTGCAAGTGGAACAAAAGCAAAAGCAGTCATTTAGTGTGACAATTTGGCGGTAATTTCTCTAGCAACAAATCCAGTGTATCATTCCAGAACAAAGCACAGGGACTAGTTTCTTGGAAAGAAGCTTCAAATCAACTACATTCCTTCAAGTGAGCAGGTGACGTGAATTTACAAAGGCCTTGAACCAACCACGGTCAGGTTTGAGAATTAATGGTTGAATAACCAGCAAAGGATCGTACTAACTTCAGCAATTATTTAAGGGTTAGTTTGGAAATTTAACAATTGTATCAGAATAATTCTTGTTCTGTAAATCATATTCCTTTGTGAATTGTGTTTGAGAAGTTGCTAAAGGTTGGACGAACTCTGGCCAGCATGGCAGAAAGTCCGGTGTAATTCTTGTGTTTGATCTATTATTTTCTTTGTTGTTGTGCATTTTAATCTGTTGTGACCTTGTGATGACCTCCAATAGTCTAACATTTACCATGTTAGTTTGGCATCATTTAGTTACGGTAGTCACTGATTGTCGTAAATAAGTTTGACAAAATTGAGAATGTAATACACATTATTTGTAACATTTCACAAACTGTTGCAAATCCTTGACAATACTATTGTGACGTTTATTTATTTATGACGTAGGAACCCGCAGTCGCTACCCGTCGCGGAGCCCCGACCACCCCGAAGGGGCAGAGTATGAGTGCGTACTAGGTAAACCTCGCTCCATGTGCAGTAGCCCACAAACCATACAAGAGAGGTAAACCACACGGTATTGTGACGGTATTTTGCTGCCACAAAACTTGGTCCATGTTTGGTAATTGGTATAGATTTCTTAGACCTCATTTTTTTTTCCATAAACTCTTTTCATCCACATGTTATTTTAAAAAAAAAAAAAAAAAATTCACGTTAACTACACATTCTTTAAAAATATTATTTTTCACAAAATCTACATCGAATGAACCCTTATTGAGGCGCTTGTATTCATTAGGGAACCAAAATCGAGGCAAAGTAGTTTTGGATGCTTTTGTGAAAGTTTTCTGCGACTATAAAATCTCAAATTCCTTGTAGTGACAAGCTGAATCAGCTTGTTTCAACTTTTGTGCAGTGTCACGGCAAGAGTGAAATACAAGGCAAGGTTTCTCAGGTTGCTTTTTACGATTACGTTTCGTGTACATTATGGTTTACACTTTGCCACATGATAATGTGTCATTTGACCGTTTAAAAAAAAAAAATCATCCAATCATTTTTTTACAATCAAGAAAATCCGAACAATGATGTTAACCTTAAAATGTAAAAATGACAGAATCCTACTTTTTATATCACTTACCTTTCTCTAAGCTGCAACAGCTTTCAGTCCACGTTGAATGTGATGAAGTTTCAACTATTAGCCTTTAAGAATGTACCTGTCCCTCTAAAATTATTAGTAACCTTCTAAAAATAATAGTAGTGGATTCTGCGAAACATATGAATATTAAATACAAAAGAAAAATAATATGAATGTGTGAATAAAATTAATGTTTGATTTTAACTGAATAAAAATATAAATTATTAGTAACTTTGTAGAAAACACGAACATAATGTAGATTTTTCCCCCATTTAGTCCAACTAAACATTCGAATTAAAATTCAAGTTAAAGTCAATAATTAATTTCAGTCACACATTTGATGGGACCAGGGCAAATGAGGCCATGGCCTCGGGCCTAAAACTGGAGGGGGCCTCATTTTTGGCCCCCATTTTTTTTTTTTTTTTAAATTTGGTTAGGCCCAGCGCAGGCCCCCTTTTTTTTAAAAAAAAAAAAATTTGGTTAGGCCTAGCGCCCAAGCCCAACACGAGGCCTCAATCAATTTTTTGCCCAACCTTTTTTTTCCTTTAACCTAACAAAACACATATATTCAAATCATTCCCTCGGCATTCTCTATAACATAATTCAAGTCTTACCTTTTATGTTTAATGGACCGTGCCTGCCTTGTTGGACCTTAAGATTCCTAGATGGAGTGTTGAAAAGTTTTCGCTCGTGAACTGTGGTGAATGGTATTCAATTCCTGGAATTAATTTGAGCCAGATTCTTGTTCCCCATTTTCTTCCTGTTTCTTGGAATGCAACTGTTCCAGAGTTTTCGAGTGCCAAGCGTAGGTCTCCAAAGTATTTATACGGTCTGGCTTGAGATTTCTAAAGCAGTTTCTATATATTAGTGTAATTGTCTACTTTATACGCATCTGTTAGTGAACTTAAATTCGTTAATGTCTGGTTTTGCTTTAGTTTATTGTGTTTCTCTATGCGGGCACGCAGTTGGGCAAGCACGTTTACTCGGATATCGAGACTTGGGTTCCATCTTCATGGTTTGTTATAATTTTTAAGCGAAAGGAGATTTTACCCTTTAACACCCGACTCGGATTTATGAATTGTCAGTGATATAGGGAAGAAATTTGGGGCTAATTTCTCTAACGATCTTCATTATGTGAAGTAAGTTAATTGAGGACGGGGCAATAGAGTTTTGTTAGAAGTAAAATTCAGTTTGAATTGTTGACATTTGTTTTCTTGCTTGTTAATTACAGCCAGTTAGACGAGTCCTTAGGCCACAAAATGGCAATAGAAATGTTTTTGACTCTCCAGTGCCACAAATCAAATTGATAGGATGGTATGATTTATAAAGATGCCAAGCAGATGGTGGGTAGAGAGATAGATGAGGATGTGTGCTCAAGCTTCAATTTGACAATTTTGATCACAAAATATAACGAAAATGTAGTTTCCCTAATTAGTAGATTGGCTCAAAATGTATCTGATTGTAGTGAATGATTGTTGTGAATTTGATTGTTGAAGAGTGTCAATTTGAATCTAATTGCACGGCCTATGATTTTGATTTCAGGCTTGTGAGTTGCGACATTGAAATTCTGAAAGGGTGGATTGTGATTCCATAATTTTCGTCGGACTTTCCACTTCTCAAGTAAACAATCACTTTCCCTAACTTGATATTGAATATATTGAAATTATTTGAAGCCTTGTAGGCTTATATAATTGTGGCCTGGTCGGCTTATATGAATGTTCATTATGTCAATATGATCAATTACACAGGTGCACGTAGTCATTGTATTGAATATTGTTATTGTGAAATGATTGATATATTTTGTAATTGTTTTTTAGGCTATTCACAAGAAAGATTGAATGGATTGGCTATGTTGTCAATAGAGAAAGATATGGTTCAACAGTTAAATTATTCAGATTTGATTAATGTTTTTGCCTCTAAAACAACGAGACGAATAGTATTTAACTGATTGTTTGAACTTGTTAGTTTTGTTACTATATAATATAAATCTTTTGTTCTTTATATTTGTTTGATCTACTGTTCAGTGCTAAATTAAAAATATGTTGTATTTACATTGTTTTGGGGGCCCAACTTCGGGAGTTCGCCTCAGGTCCCGTTGATCACAGGACCGGCCCTGTCATGGGACACAACTTTTCAACCGTGTATTCCATCAACTTTTATTAAAATATATTAAAAGTATAATTTTTATGTAAAGCAAATAGGGTCTTACGAATATTCAAAATTCTTTGAAAACTTTGTTACGTGGAATAATGAACTAGGACTTGGGTCTTTGAGTTGGGTTCACTTGTCGCTGCACTTATGATGTCCACCTCCTACTTTGCAGCTTGCACGGCATTTGTTTATAGTTCGTAGTTTGTAATTGACTCTCTTGGTAAATTTATTTATTTATTTATTTTCATTTTTAAAGAAATATAAATCAGTGACTAAGTACCTCCTACTTAAGGTGGTCGCAGGAATGTCAAGTGATCATTTAACAGAATTTGGATAGTTTCAATCCAATTGGCCTTACGTGTAGGGGTGTGGCATGGCTAGCTACTCGAGCTCGCGAGTTCTTTTTTTTTAATAGATAAAACATTTTAGAACCGACTACTTAAATTTTGAGTAGGCGGAATTAAAAATTGTACACGAACAACTTGTTATGTGTACAATTTTTTTTAAAAAACAGTATTATAAAAATAATAAAGTTAAATTAAATATCACTTACCTGACGACATGCAATTTCGACATATTTATCTTGTAGTAAAAAATGAACGTCTTGTCAATTCTTTCACGCTTATTAATACTCCAAAATATCTTTTTTAGTCAGCTCTTGATTTCGGACAAAACCCTCTTATATGCACCAAAAATAAATTTCAAAACTACATTGTTAATTGGAGGTGTTAGTAGGTCTTTTGCAATCGCAGAAATCACTAGCCATCGACGTTCGTACTTTCCCCAAAATTCAATTACTTCTTCTGAAATTCTTTTAATCGTTTTATTATTATACATATTATGATTAAAGTAATCAAGTAATTCAGCAGACAATGCATTTGGACTTGCGTACTTCTACTAGAGGAACATATTATATCATATCTATATGTATTAATGCCTTCAAATAAATTTAATATTTTAAGGTCGTCTTCTTTAATATCAGTGGGACGAGTAGGTGCAAAGGGTACTCGACCAATATTTACACACATTCGTTCTGCATATCATTATACATTTCACGTAAAGCTTGTTCTAAATTTCTATAAGTGATATGTGTATTAAAAATTAAATTTTTTGAAATCTGATCAATTACATATTTGGTACCTAATAAATTGTATCGAGGGTCCATGATGCTACTAAAGGAAATAACATAGGCAAGTCGTCCCAATATTTTCTAAATTTTAATTCCATAGAATATATAATTTTATTAAAATAGGGGTCATTTTTATATTTGTGAAAAACCCTTAAAATTATATAAAAACGTTCAAGCACCATACAACTAGTGAGATATTATACTCCTGATAAAATATTTGTAGAGTTATAAAAACTTGTCAAGATTGTTTTAATTTTAAAAGTTAAAACAATTAGATTCATTCAAAATAGTGTCATTATCGTTTCTAATATGTTTATTGTTATAAAATTCAGTTATGAAATGTTCAAATCCTTCGCCGATTTTAATAATAAGTAAGTGTAGTTTCATCTATACCCTACGTCACTAACAAATGTTTTCGTATTCGTCACCCCAAATTCGGCACAAAATTTCTCAAATTATTGTTTTCTATTAGGAGAAATCGTGATATATATTAGTACATTAGTAATTTTTTGAATTTATTCTTAATATGTTTCAAAGCATCCTACACAATTAAATTAAAAATATGACACACACACAGACACACACACACAAAACAAATATGAAATAAATAATCACTGAAATCGAACTGCAGTACCATACACAATTTATCGATAACTGCCATATTAACACTAGCGTTATCAAATGTAAAAGATCGAATTTTACTCTCGCGATGATATTCTCTAATAATTTTCATCATAACGTTATATGTATTGTTAGCATTATGAGGCAACTCAATAATTTTAAAAGCAATATTTTTTTATGCATACACCAAAGTGGGTCTATGTAGTGTGCAGTTGCAGTTATATAACTGATAAGTGTAATTTTTATACTTATTTGTGTCGCTAAATTATGACATTTTATTGTCTTTTGATTAAGTTCTACTTAATTTATGTTAAATTATATTTTGTAAGTAAAACTTTATGTTTATTGAAGAATTGAAGAAAAGAATGCAAAATAACGAAAACTGATAAACTTCAAAGTACGAGGACTAAATTGGCACGGGATGCACAATAGAATTGTTTTAAGGATCAACTTGTTTTTACATAAAAGAATTGAAAACTTGGAGAGAAGAATTAATTTAATTTGGTTTTGGAATTTACTTGGCCTCAACTTGGGCTTTTAAAAGTAGACTAAACAGGGCTGCAATATATAAATATATGATACACACGGCGAGAAGCAAAAAAAAGAGGGAAAATGAGAGGCGGACCGAAAAGAAAAAAAAAACAGAGAAGAAAATCTGCAGCGCTAAAAACAAAGAAAGAAACGTTGCCAGCAGAAAGAAAAGAAGAAAGAAAGAGAAAAGAGAAAAGAGAAAAGAGAAAAGGAAAGGAAAGGAAAAGTCAAAGCAGCAGGAAAAAAACGGAGAAAGAAAGAGAGAGAGAAAAGAAAGAAAAGTAAAAATGAGAAAATGAGAAAAGGAAAAGAAAAGAAACTGCAAACATCACAAATTTTTACATTTCGTCAATTTTGGTGATATTTTTTCACTTTTGCTTGTTTAATTTCAACATTATGAATGACTAAATACTTTTATTGTAATGATTGATGATGTAACTTAAGGTTTTTATTATATGTTTAATTTCAAGATTTTCATGTCATTTTAATACTTGGTAATTAATTATTGTGTGCTTACCGCTTTAATTGGTTGCGTAATAATTAATTAATTTAGAGATAATATTGAGACCGAGAGGTGATGTATAATTCTAGCTCGTGCAATAATTGACATAGATATTTTAAGAGATCGAGAGATAATTATAAGCTATGCATTCTTTGTTAAATTTTTATAGATAAATGCGTTCATATGTGTGTGAATTTATATAGAGATATAGTAAATTAGGGCATATGAATATGATTAGTGATGCTCAAGAGAGATCACTAAATACAATAGATTAATTCAATTCGTTGGCACGTGTGAAAAATGGTTGAATGAATTGGAATTAAATGTATGATAAATAACTTAAGTGAAATCGAAAATCCTAACTATCCAATCACATAATCTTATTTAATTTTAATTTGAGTTTGTTATTTTATTTATTAGAATTTCGTTTAGAAAACAAAATTTGATTTGATCATTAGTTATCATTTTAATTTTAATTAATGTTAAATCAATTTAAAACTTTATAATAGTCTATGTGTGACGATATTCGGACTTAATAAATTCACTTTATTACTTGTTACGATCCGTACACTTGCGAAATTTCACGAACAGTAACTTTTTTTATTAATCCCTTCACATAAATTCGAAGTTAAAGATATAACACTCCCATATTTTTGTAAATCGGCAATCAATTGTTTATTTGTATTAAGGAAATACTCTAATGTATCGGAACGAATAGTGTTTCCACTTTCACCAACGTATCTCGGTTGAAGATATTCTTTCACATAGGAGACGAAATATTGGTTGTCCGCTATTGTTAGAGGCAACTCAAGACCGGCAACGAACTTCACCATTCTTATTCGTGCTTTCTCCTCCGAATACATCCACGCGAAAAGTGTCGTAGAAGCAGAATCAATGTTAGACTACCAAATTGAAGTTACGTTTGGTCGCACATGCTTTGTTGTGACAGTTGAGATGGGTGGTACCAATACCCTTTTGTCATGCCAATTATTGTTGACAGTGCTACTTTAAACTTTGTGACTCCATCGACAACATGACCCGTTGGAATCAATTTAAAGTGATCCCAACATTTTACCTATTTTTCCCATTTCGCTTCCTTCTTGCATTGGTAATATCAAATTAATGTTCCTCCCGTTCCGCTTCGAAAACATCAACGTCATCCAAATCAATTGGATTACTACTTCCGTGAACATCCAACTTTGGAATATTTTTGGGAATGGGTAATTCGTTGAAACCGAGAAATTCATTTCAAAATTGACTTTGCGACGTCATAGGTGATTCGACTCCAATGCCAAACAAACCCTCAACAAATGGATGTGGATCCATTTGTGAATTGTGATGAAATGTATAGAAAATGTATTGTAATTTGTATAATATAGTAAGTAAATAAATCAAGAGTATGAAAAGAAATCAAGAATTCAAAGAAAGTTTATGTATAAGATTGTAATTGTAAATTTGTAGTGTGATAATTGGTATTGAATAATTCAAATTGAAGGTAGAAATGAATGTAGTAGATTGTAGAATGTGGAAGAGTGAGTGAGAATTGTCGTTGGAATGTTGTGTAAAAAAAATTTAGAAATGAGTTAAGAGTATTTATAGAATAAAAAAAGAAGGAAAAAAATAAAGTGGCCAAAACGGCCACTTTTGATAACGGTCACTGAACTTTATCAATGATCAAAACGGTAACTTTTTAAAAAGTGTCACTATTTTCTGCGAACCATGAGCTCGTGCTCGTGCTCGAGCTCGTCAAATACAAGCCCAAGTCGCCAGGAGCCAACGAGTCGCTTGGATCCTTTGACACCCCTACTTACGTGCATTAAATTGATTTATTGAAGAGCCGAATGTCAAAAATGATTTGTAGACGCAAGTGATATAGATGGTAATGTTCAGGGACGTAGCTGCAAATTTCCCTTTTTTCCATTGCCTTTATTGGATCAAGTCGTCTTAGAAATCATTTATGTCTATCCCTTTAGAATAACTTTAAAGACATAATGCAATCCTCACTCTCTATAAACAAAAAAACATTTTAAGTTCATCAAATCAAATTTTAGATACAAACTTGCAATGAAAATCTGAAATAACCAACGAGTCCACTTATTTATGAATATCTATTTTCTGCCCCTCTGAAAACCACTAAATATTTCTTAGGTACAATCTCTCAACTCAATTTAACAAATATATCCTCATCTCCTTTAACTGTCATTCCTTATCATCTCCATACGTTGCACAGACTCCATAAATGTTCTGCAAAATTATTACATGAGAATAAATTAGATAGATAAATAAATTTTATTCATTCTTTGATAATAAAAACTCTTGGATTAACTTGAGAAAGAAAGAAAAGAGAAATCGAAAAGTACTTACTCCCATGGAACATCTCCTGCAAGCAGCCAGTGTCCTTCTTTGTCTTGATAAAAGATTGTATATTCAGAGCAATTTCTGTCGATTTTCAAGTCTGTTCATTGAACAAAATCAAGCAAAATAATTAATTTCTCGAATTAATATTCTTCAGAAGAATTTATCAGCGAAAACCTTAAAAAAATGAAAACGACAATTTTTTTAAAAACACTGTTAGCCTCCAATGCTTTAAGTTAGACAGTTCCTAAATGTAAAACTGGAGACAGAATCTTACATTTGCTAAACATGTTGAACAAGGTGCGTTTTAAGGGTTGGTAAGAATTAAAAAGCCTTAAATCAATCTTGCGTCCAACGGCAACACCCTCCATCTTCACCTTCACGTACAAGCTCTGCCTGTTTCTTATTCCATTGTTATTGCCACCGTGATACTGGTGGAGCATTTCTTTCCTCAGGGAGTTGATAGGTGGCCAACCCACTATTTTATTTTCTCCATCATTACTCTTCCTGTCATCATATTTGATATCTGTTTAATTCATCTATTTTGTTGTGTATGTAATAATAGATAAGAAAAATCAAAGCTTACTTATTGTCTGGGCTACTTGTCAGTCTCTTGCGATCATCTTCTTCCCCGTTTGGCTGCCCACTCCATAACAGCAAACGTAATTTCTTATTTTCAAATTCGTCAGCTTCTGCAAATTTACACTTCTGTTTTAGGTTGGAAGCTGCTTTCATGGGAGTCTGGTTTGGAAGTGCAAGACCCAGTTCGAGCTCCATCTAATTAACTACGGCAAAAAATAAGAAGAAAACCCTTAAAAAAAGCTAAAAAGTATCAGAAATATATGCAGGGTTTTTGTTAATTAATTACAGTGTAGCTTAATTTTCTTTGAAGTTTGAGGTTGTTCAGTCTGCATATATATATACACACACACAAATATAGTGTCGTGTGTGTTCATTTGTGGGGAAGAGAGGAAAATGAGGATTGTCGTATGAGAAGGAGAAAAATTAAGACGGCATTGAAGGTGGGTCGGCCAAAAGTGGAGCACTGATTCGGACAGCGGAGAAAAACGGTGTGCTAACGTTTTAGGACCGCTTTTCCCGCCTTCTTTTCAAAGTTCATCCCACCTTGTCTCTTTGTCCCCAAGGTTACAATTATCTCACTACGTGTTCCACATAAGTCGACCTTAGTCATCTAGCGTATACAAAGAAAGTCGACTTTAGTGAGTAGATGATTATCGGCTATTAGTTATAATTTAACCGATGAAAGTTGCTCTCGAAATTCATATTTTCTATAAGAGCTTAAATGCATACATAAACTCTATAAAAATCATATAAAGATTAGGCATTTAATAAACTTGGCGACATGGAGTATTGGCGACATTGTGAGGGTGTTTGGTGTAGATTAAAATTAGATTTTTTTTAGTAGATTGTGATAGACGTTTTTGAAATGTGTGGTTAAAAAGTTGTGGGACCCATAAAAGATGTGGTTAATATTGATTGTTTGACTTAAGGACTTGAATTAAAATCGGATTTTAATCCGGACCAAACATGGGCTGTGTTTATAACCAAAGTGGGTTTTCCTCAATTTTGTGTTTTGAGTAGGTCATTAGTCTCACCTTTCAAGAATTATATAGGAGCCAACGTTGTTGAATATATGTAAACACTTAATAATTTGGTGGTTATGAGTGTTAAAGTAGAAGAAATCTCTTTGCTATTTATTTAAAAAAAAAAAAAAAAAATTCCGGGTGACACACGTCGACATATCGAAGTCTTAAATAACAATATATAAATTTTGTCATCTCTAAACAATTAAATTTTTAATGAGGTAATTATTCAGTCAACTTCATTAATTCATCTGTACCACGTTTTGCAGCCATTCGCAATACATAGGAAAAAAAAGTAAGAATAATTAACTTTAATATTGTGATGCATAAAGACCTCAAATTATAATAATAAAAAAGTTTCATTTGATGACCATTGTACGTCAGGTAACTGACAGACAACCTTAAACAACTCGAAAAAAAAAATATTTAGTTATTGAATAGTATTTTTATTAGACAAACTAGTCTTAAACAAATGATATTATCATGTTAGAAAATTAAAGAATTGTACAAAAAAATGAAGTCGAAAAAATCTTATTTGTTGTGTTGTTTAGTATCTGTCTAGTATTATATAAGAATTTTCTTAAAAAACGACATAAAAGTGTAAGTGGTAATAATTAAAAGAATCATTTAATTACTTTGTGCGTTCATATATAAATAGTTAAAATCGAATATGTAAACAATCGTAAACGGGGCTTATAGTGTGTGAAAACCCAGCTTCTTTGGTTGGTACCATTTATTGGCCGTGATTCCGAGATTCAAAATTATAGTGTGAACATGAAATGTGAATATTTTATTATTTACGGCGCGAATATTGTACTATCATTAAAGATTTGAATGGTAACGTGACATCGAGTGTCGATGATGAATAAAGTCATTCAATGCCTTGTTTTCTTATTATTTTGACTAATAGATCCAAATTTACGTGTGACATTTAAATCCACAAAACATTGATGGCCTGGTCACTTCATGTCATATTTTTACTTGAATTTGAATAGCAATGTTTGAAAAAGTGGCACAAGGACTAAGATTCCTTTTCTATGTAAAGAGGCAAATGAAACATTTGCAATCAATTTCAAGATCCTTAATTAATCTAATTGGTTTTATTTCTAGATAAACTTTGTCTTAACACGTTTGTATTAGGATGACAATATGATGATTAGTGTTTCTTAATTTTCCGTTGAATGCAACTTAATTGTCATTATGCAAAATTATAGTTTTTTGACTAGGTTTCATATTTAAACATTTTCGACGTGTCGAAAACTTATTGTCAAGCAACTTATGATGAGTTGCTTGCTTTTGTACGCCATAAAGTCTATTAAATTTCTAATTTGGTCCTTGTAAATAACGAGTTCATTGCTTCTAGCCCCTAAACTAAATTTAAATTCATAAGACCAAAAAAGGAAAAAACACGACTTCGTCAATTTAATTTATTAAATTTTTTTTTTTTTTAACTAAGTTCTAGAGTAACAAAATACAACTAGAAAACATGAATTTAGAATATGATTTCAATATTTTTTTATTTATTTTTTTTTTGTGACAAATTTCTACACCAGTGTATTTATCATTGAGTGATTTCATATTTTCGCCACCGTAGCAACATTTATTTGGTTGATGATATACCGGCAAAATTAGTCGCTATTGATTTGCAATTCTCTTTATATGTTTTATAAAATTAGTGAGGATTTTTCTAGAGAATTTTCGCCATGTAGGTCCCACACAAAATCCATCGCCGATGACCATAATTTAAAAAATTAATATTTTTTTTTTTTTGAAAATGGGTAAACAAGTATTTGAGGGACCGAACAAATCTTTATATATTTATGGAACTATAAAAGCAATTAATCCCACAAATCACGCTAAAAACAGTCCTAATTACTGTATCATCTTTATTATCATGATACCAACAAAACCAAAAAGCACGCCCTTGACTTCTTGATTAGGTTAAAAAGTCTATTAGTCATCAATTTTTTCAAAATTTGTCACTATAGTCACTGAAGTTACAAAGTTGTTCCAATTAAGTCACTATTAACATACTTGTTAGTAAGTTTAATGGTTTTGTAAAGGCATCTCACAAGCGTTGCTTATGTAGCTCACGACGTAGGTGAGATGGCAATAGTAAACTAATAAAACGTCTCATTTTATTTTTATAACAGTCATTTAGATGTTTTAACTATTTTTCATTTATCCCATCAATTTATTCACTCAAAATTGATTGAGTTTATGCCCATTTGTCATTGTCAGGTACATTACTAAATCCATGAAATCGACTAATGAATATGTGGTTAGTGACTTAATTGAGACAACTCCATAAGTTTAGTGACTATTCGTGCTTAAAAATAAGATTGATAACTTAAGTGAGACATCTTGAAAGTTGTAACCAAAAGATTTTTAACTCTGACTACACAAACTTAGATTCTTTGGGTCGGAGTAACAATCTCATACAAATAATATAATTCTTTCAAAGTATACTTTCATTCACTTCTAAACGTCTCTCTCGTCTAGTCTCGATTAAGATGGTACTTCAAATCACTATATCAACAAACTTCACATATTTTTGATGCATAGAGGTGTCAACTTTGACGAGATAGTCTGAGCTACTGTAAAAGTTTAGATCAATAGTTGGCATGCTTTTAGGACAGAACAATCGGCAATATCCAGTCTTGCTGAAAATTTCACACGTCCCCGCCAATTAGCTCGAACAAGTAACTGAGACAGATCGATACAAGAGTGGTTTTGGCCTAGTAATTGAGATGGATCGGTACAAATATGGCTTCGATGAAATTTAGTGTCTACATATATAGGGTGGCGTTGGGTGGGAGACAATGAAGGGGGTAGGTGTGGGGAAATACAGTAGAAAATGCAATATATGCGTTTGGGATATGTTTTTTACTTGCTTGATTCCATAGAAAATGTGAGTTGAAAGTGTAGGGTACTATTATAGTGATTGTTGGGGACTTTAAAGGGGAGGCTTGTGAAGTTCACGTGGACACTGCGTCAAAGCACAACATGTTAGTCCCCCACCTTTCGTGTGGTTTATATTATGCGTAGAGAAAAGTATGTAAACTGAACAGGAGTAGTCGAATCGGCATTGGTAGATTGCACGTGTGGTGGAACCCAATGGGACACTGGTGAATATAACATCTTAATTTTGGTCATCAGTTGGACCTCATGAAATACAGAGACTACAGTCTACAGCTCAGTGAAATAAAAGAGGAAGATATGGGCAACAGACGTAGAAGGTTCACTGCCCATATCCCATGCTGTCGACTGACAGTTTAACACAAAAATTTTAGAATTTTGCAATCACTCGTCTATGAAAATTATTGCACGCGTTAGGAGTCTGATGAAATGAAATGAAGTTGACTTACGTATTAGAGAGAATGTACTGAACACAGAGTTTAAACATGTTATATCATTTTCTTGCTCTTTCAAAGTCCTTTGTATATTAGCTCTAGGAAATACTGTATAATCATATTATAACTAAGATTGCTCTTGATGTGGTCTCGTTCCAATGGCTCACTAGTCAAGTTTCATCATGTCACGATGTTGCGTCCTAGGTATCAATAAGTCCGCAACCCCC
>CAIGRF010274260.1:68844-94536 GCA_903798235.1 Fraxinus ornus
AAAAAAATATACGGCGAAACCGACGGTTTAAAATCGGACCAAACCGTTAGGTTTATGTTTTAGTTTTTTTTAAACCGTTCAAAATGGTTTGGTTTAGGTTTGAGTTTTTCTCAAACCAGTTTAAACGGTTTGATTTGAAAATTTGTCAAAATCGATAAAATCAGACCGCTTACACCCATAATCTAAGTCTTTATTTTCCAGGAATTATATGGTGAGAACTATTTTCAACAGACCTTTTTTTTTATGTGACAAATTTTTTTATTTATACTTTCATTTTAATCAAATTTCTCTATCACACTTTGCCAAACGAAATAATAGCGTACATGGCCTATCATCGAGGTTCGGCCCAAACGAACGTTGATCGGTCAACGTCGAAGTTCAGCAAGTGTGCAACACATAAATCAGTAATGCTTAACAATGCTTTAATTCAAGCATGAAGCAACACATACATTAATAGATCAACCATAAGAACAGCAACGTGACAATGTCTACTTTAAAATACTCAAACCAGAAATAAAACATTGGACTTCAAAGACCTCAGATTCAACTCAGTAAAGGGGCAAACAACCCAAGAATAAGAGCACACAAGAAAAGACAAATGCCATAACCATTTGGTACTCAACAATAATTATGATAAAACTAATCCCCCACGTGCCACAAAAACATATTCAATAGAAGAACCAAGTATAAGTGGCTATCAATTAGCAAAGAATTCAGAAAAACATGAAATGTTTGCATTTCATTGCACTTAAATTTAACATTGAATATGACAGGATCAAAATAATTCATGAAAACTTAAAAAATGGCATCCTACTGAATCAAAAACAATTTACGGTTTCACATGCGTGACCAGGGGCTGAGTGACTGAGTTTGCTGCCAGAGACGGAGTGACGGACGGTTGTGGTCGGACTGGTGGTGGTGGACGAATGGCGATTCACCCACCGGCGGGCGGCAACAATGGGTGAGAAGTCGAGCGATTGGAGAAGGTGAAAATTGAGAATTTGGGTAGTGATTTCGATTGAAGGGATAATGTGATTTGGGTTGGGCCGCATTGGCCCAATTTCGAAACAAAAAAAAAATGATGGGCTGGGCCAATTTGAAGAAAAAAAAACGTCAATTGAGGGATTAAAGAAGAAGAACAAGGTAGCTATCGGCGAAGTACTCCCAATCCCAAATTGCTTCGGCGGTCCGATGAGCCCAACACGCGCGGTCGCAATCCCGGCCGGGTGCTAGGTCCATCCTTGATAGTGTACATGCAATTAGATCGGAATTTCTTCGGTAATAAAAAAAAAAAAAAAGAAATAGCGTACATGTTATTGTATTATCAATTCATTCTTTCATTGGAGAAGTGACGAGACAGCATAGCTCGCAACTCAAGTGACGTAATTGCTGTGGCAGGGACAAAATGGTCCATTACTAAGAATTGACTTTCTTTATTAGGGTAAATTATGTGATTGGTCTCTAATCTATTTCCTCATTAGCGAGTTGGTACTCACTTCCAAAAATTAATACATTAATTCTTGATTTTTTGTTATAACCACAAAGTCAATATGTAGTGTAAGAACATCTTCAAGTCGATATTATCTATTTTTAATAGTTAACCCCTAAAATTATACTTCAACAGATTCTACTTTTAACTTTAAGAACATTTTCAAAATACTCTCTATTTACTTTTAAAATTAGAAAATACATTTTTTTATATACTCCAATAATACTCTCTATTTTAACTCTTCATTTTACTTTTTTAATAGACATTTATTGATTTGTCATTATTTTTTATTTAATATATTTTTTTCAAAGTCAATGATCAATCAATCCAAATATGTTTTGAATAATTCAAAAGGTAAAATATTGAAATATATTACTTATTAAATATAATCATTATAAAAAAATACTAGCCTGCGAATTTGGCTATCCTCACTCTCTACTCTAAAAAAAATAAAAAATAAACTAGAGAGTCTCTTGAAACTTATTATTAAAAGCATTATCTCCCTAAAATATAAAGCCATTGTTTGAGCCTCATTTTATAAAAAAATTATTTTTTTCAAAATTCATCTTCAATGACATATTCTTCAATAAAATAACATTACATGTAAATCGAAAAAAAAAATCATTATTTTTAACTACACTTTCTCCAAAAATTACTATTCAAAATGCATTTTTTCTCTCGAATCGAAATGTGGTTCAAACAAGGAAAGAGTATGTCACTCCAAATTTAAATCATTTCCGGGAAAAAAAAAAAAACTAAATTGTCTTAGTAAAAGATACTATCTACTTAGAAATTCAATATTGAAATCATCTCCAAGAAACTTCCTATACAAAAAGAGCATCTTCAAATTTAGAGATTAAATATTACATTTTAATAATGTTCTCTATTTTGACTTTTGATTTTGTTATTTCGAAAAATATTTGTTGATACCTCATTATCTTTTATTTAACACATTTCTTTTATAAATCAATTACCAATTAATTCAAATATGATTCAAGTAACTTATGAAGTTGAGTATCGAAATATGTAACTTATTAAATGAAATAATTATAAAGTAAAATAAAGAGTGTGTTTGTCTCTCCTCAATTCGTACTTTATAGTAATTGTATTTAATTAGTTACATATTTTAATATCTAATTCTTTAATTATTCAAATCATATGTGAATTGATTGATCACAAAGAGACGGTTGAAAAAGCTTTAACTACCTAAAATCTCCCTTAAATTATTTCATGTCTCTTATCGAAACGTCTCTCAAATTTTTGAACAATTGTCTAAGTCGAAAGTAAAATTTAATTCCATAAGAGCACAAGATGCTGTATATTTTAGAAAGAAAATACATAAAATAAGTTCTAAAAGGTTCTTTATTTCGACTTTTTATAATAGAGCATCTCTATTTTTATTTTATAATGATTGTATTTAATAAATTGCAAATCTCAATACTATTCAACATTTTTTTAAATCATATTTGAATTAATGGATCATTGACACTTAAGAAAAATAATAAATTGATTGGTCATTAACATTTAAAAAAATATTAAATAAAATATGAGGAGAAATCAATACTTTTTTAGAGAAAAATAAAATAAAAAACTAAAATAGGGAACATTGTTGAAGTATATAAAAAAATTTACACAAATGTAAAAATGTTTTCTATTACGTGTAAGATACTCTTTATAAATAAAGAGTCATTTAAAGATGTTCTTACATAGAGCAACTTTAAATTTCAGGAATAATATCGTTTATACTTTTTTAAAATGTTTTCTATTTTGATTCTTTATTTTATTTTTTTCAATAAATATTTTTTGTATTTATCTTATCTTTTATTTGACATATTTTTTTTATATGTCAATGACAAATCAATTCAATTATGATTTGAATAATTTAAAAAGTAGAACATTCAAATATGTAGCTTATTAAATGCAATAATTGTAAATTAATAGATAGAATTTTGTGTTTAAAGAATTTCCTGAAAATGCTCACATGAGAGCTTTTTACAAATAGCCTCTTGGAAGTGCTCTAAAATTAAACATGAAAAGATTACGCGATAAAACTTCATAGATGTTCGAATGGTCTCCATCGTTAGCGATGAATTGCACGAATATAATGTCACATGACACTTTATTATTTAACAATTTTTAAAGCACAATCAATTTTTTAATCCAATTTTTCACTTCACATCATATTATGTAATCCATTATGTATATTTTTTTTATGTACAAATAGCAAAATCTCAATAATAATAATAGGTTGAGGGACCACTTCTGCAATTTCCCTTCTTATCGCTGAATAATTCTTCCAGAAGGAAAAGAACATAGCGTACGCTAGCGTGCCACAAGTTGAGATGACTCCTCACTGATTTCTATTCTCTCTCTCTCTCTCTCAACGCCCCCACCCCCCTCTCTCTATTACTCGTTTTCAATCTTTAATTTTGTTGTGACAAATAGTTCTTCATTTTTTGAGACCATAAAAAGCATAAAAATTGGTTGATTATCTACAGTTCTTTTCTCGTCACTTAATTTGTAGATTTTTTTTTCTCAATCCAGTTTTATTGCAATTTGATTACAATTTCAGCTCTCTCCATACCATACTATCAGTAAGTATCATAATCGTATTTGCTTTAATGTCTGATTATTTCTCGTGCTTTTTGATTCCTAAGCTGTGCTGTTCTGTGTTTTTTTCTTTTAAATGGAAATTGAAATCAAGTGATTTTATTCTTTTTTGTTTAATTTATTTCTACACAAAGTTTGATTTTGTGACAGGGAACCAAAAAACAACTCATCTTGGAAATGGATTTTCATGTTTCCTTTGACTGAATTGATAGAATTTCAATTTTGGAAATTCAGTTAGTCCTTATGTATTTGTGTGTGTCAGAAGGCGAATTGAGTTAATTAGAATTTTTCTTTTGATTGTTATATTTTCCGATGATCATGGATGCTTCTATATTTTTCGTACATTGTTCTCTAATTATAACTCGTGAAATATACTGTTTGTCAACTTTCAGAAAGTAAAATGAAAATATTTCTGTGGTTTTGCGCACAAATTCTGCCAAGAGTGATACTATTTTAGTTTGAGGCTTGGAGTTCATATTTTGGTTTATTCAAAAAATCGGTTTATCACATATATCTCTTATTTTAATGCATCGTAAGTGAAGTCTTTGTTTTTTCGTTTATTGCAACATCATTAGGGCAGATCATAACTATTGAATATACTTGGATCGGAATTTTTGTCCGGTGATACCAGTAATTGTCGAATTTTGCAATTATTGATTTTTTTAATATTGCTTTCATATATTCATTCTCATCTGCGTACGCAGTTAAACTCTTCAAAGTTGCATTTTCTTTTCTATCTCGTTCTGTGGTATTCCATATTTTTTATGACTTGGGTAGCAATATTCCTTAATGATTATGCTGTGGAAACTTTAGGATAAATGGCTGGACAAGTTGTTGACAATAGACCATTGTCTATATCTGACTTTGAACTTGTTGAAAGAGACTCTGGTGACAGTGGTGGCACTGCTGTAACGTCTTCTAACCAGATCCATCCTTGGATCGACCCAACAACAATTAAACTCAAGCACAGGATTGGAAGAGGGCCATTTGGTGATGTTTGGCTGGCAACACATCACCGTGCAACGGAAGACTATGAAGAGTATCATGAAGTGGCTGTTAAAATGTTGCGTTCCATTAAAGAAGATGACGTTAAAGATGTCTTGGTAAAGTTGGAGGATTTACTTTCTAAATGTCGGGGTTTAGAAAACGTCTGCTGGCTGCATGGTCTTTCCATTATAAGTAAGAAAGTGAGTATGTTCGAGTTTTTTAAAATGCTGAGAATCTGGATATCTTTCCACTGATATTTAAAAAAAAAGGAAAAATAAATAAACAAATTCTGCCAACCCTTCTTCTGAATACTCTATGTTTCCTTCTAGATATGCATTGTTATGAAATTTTATGAGGGCACAGTTGGGGACAAAATGGCTTGCCTTAAAGGGGGGAAGCTCTCGTTGAGTGATGTTTTGAGGTGATTTTTGCTTAATGCATCTGAGAAACACGTCGATGAATACTTTTCTCTAGTTAAATGTTTTTATTGCATAAAATGCTCTCAATCTTCATGTTGTTGTTATCTCCACAGGTATGGAGCAGATCTGGCTCAAGGAGTAATGAGCCTACACTCCAAGGCGATTCTTATTCTCAATCTTAAACCTTTCAATGTCCTTTTGAATGAAAACGACCGGGCGATTCTTGGAGACATAGGAATTCCTTATGTGTTACTTGGCGTTTCTCTGCCAAGTATGGATATGATTCGGAGACTTGGTACTCCCAACTACATGGCTCCAGAACAATGGCAACCCGAAGTTACTGGTCCTCTATCCTTCGAGACTGATTCGTGGGGGTTTGGTTGCAGCATAGTCGAGATGTTGACTGGCATTCAGCCTTGGAGTGGTAAATCAATTGATGAGATATACAAATTGGTCGTAAAGAAGCAAGAAAAACCACATATTCCCAGTGGGCTCCCACCTGCTGTTGAGAATGTTATTATTGGTTGTTTTGAGTATGACTTCATGAGTCGCCCCAGGATGGCAGACATATTACAAGCATTTAAAAGGTATTCTTGTTCCTTCTTCGCATATATGTTTCATTAAGAAAAAAATATCGAACCATTGCAGAGGAATATGTAGGTTGCTGTGCATTTAGTTCACAGTTTGGTCATCTTACTGCACATTAAAAACAGAAATGGAAGGCAAATCTTTGTAGTGGAAAGAAATACTGTCCTATGGTATCAAATGCTTATAATTTTTAGAACTTATCAAGGGCAAGAAAATACCAAGATATTTACTAACAAAATTTACAAATGCCCGATATCTTCATGTGTTGGCCTACCTGATTAATGCTAGTAAATTATGGGGTTAGTGTTAGTGTTCCGATTGAATCCAACTTTCTTTTTTTCTTTTTTGAAATTTTGGAAAAGATGATCTCCTGATGCCAGCACCTATGATTTTAACGCAAGAATCTTGACCATCAAACCGCTTTTAGTTCTGCACTATCTTTCATATACTGTATTCTTCAGGCTTCAAGTGGCTTGTGCACGTATTCTTAAGCTAACTCACATTGTTACCAATTTGCAGTTCACAAAATGCAGTTTACCAGGATGGAGGCTGGACGGGTCTTGGAAGTATAACTATTAGAGAAAAACAAGGCGGTAGTAATTATACCGAGTGGTTCCTTGCGAAGGATCATCTGCAAGTGGGTGACATGGTACGATCTAGAAAGTCACCAAACTCGTGCAAACCTGAAAACATGGACGTACCAGAGGGAAGTGTAGTTGGTTTAGAACGGGATACGGATCGCGATGGACTTGTTTTGGTGCGGATGCATGGACTTCGTGACCCAATAAGAGTTCATGTTTCTACATTAGAACGTGTCACATTTGGATTGGCTGCAGGAGATTGGGTGCTCTTGAAGAAAGAAGACAGGAAGCATTCGGCTGTTGGTATTCTTCACTCCATCGACCGTGATGGAAGTGTAGCAGTTGGATTTATAGGACTCGAGGCTCTTTGGAAAGGCAATTACTCAGAGCTCCAAATGGCACAACCTTACTATGTAGGGCAGTTCGTAAGACTGAGATCAAATGTTTTCAGCCCTCGTTTTGAATGGCCGTGGAGAAGATATGGTGAGTGCGCAGCAGGCAGAATTCGTCAGATACTTCCAAATGGCTGCCTTGTGGTTGAGTTCCCGGGTAGATTGACACTCAGTAATGAAAACAAAAGCTTCTTGGCTGATCCAGCTGAAGTTGAACTTGTGTCATTCGACACTTGTCCAGGTGTGGTGAAGAAGTATCAACATCTTGAGGATTTTCACTGGGCGGTCAGACCATCACTAATAGCATTGGGTCTGTTTACTGCCATGAGGCTAGGGCTTCGTGTTGGGAGGAAATTGGGGAGGTCCAAGGTGAAGAAGGGACATAATCCAGCAATTCAAAATGATGGTCAACATGTCGATGGCGAAACTGGTGAGAACGCAGCATGGCGTCCTCCAAAAGTTGCCAACATTTTCAGATAATAAGGTACTACGGAAACTGAGTTGCCATGAACTTGGCCTGTTGTGGAAAGCTGTAAATTTATTTAAAATCTGTCAAAATTTGGCAAGCTCTTTTGTTATTGTAAATAGATGGTCGCACTTGAAAGTACTTCATTGATCTCGTGTATATAAGTTGTTGATCTCGTTTCTTGTACCATTGACGTGGACAACAGATACCGGACACACTCGTATTCACGCGAGCTAATTCCACTACGTTTGATAAATTACTAGTCGACGATATTTCGAATTTGAACGTGGAAGAAGCTTTATAACACGGGACAAGTATGTTCGGGCGCTGGCAAAATATATAATCGGAATCACACAATAAGGAACAATCAACAAAAAACGAAACTAAAAGCCAAGATCGAATATCTTATTTTACCAACAAAAGGTTTAACTAAAGAAGAGAAAATATGACTTACCGTAGATGACATAAAAGAGTGAAATATTTATAGTGTAACTGTGAAAAGGTGGCTATTGGATGATGGGATACATGACCTCATCTCCTTAACCGAAGCATCTTATTCTAGGTATTAATTTTGATCCAACTAACTTGTGGTGCATTAAATGCTTCCAAAAAGGGACAATCACTATATAACCTATGTTGACAAGATTTCGACATATTACTCATTACAAGAGACAAATCAATCATTACAACAGGATTTTATGAATTCAAGATCTTCAAATGCGGATCGTCACTCGTCGTGGTAGAGTTTCGGATTTGACTTCGTTGAGTCTCACCACTTCGGCAGAGCCTCGTATTTAACTTCAGCAAAGGGGCTCCGGCAGGGCCATTCACATGGGACCGCTTCGGTGAAAGTGGGTTTTGGTGCTCCAGATTTAGTGGACTTTGATAGGTCCTATGCACTCCATGTGGCTTCGGCAAAGGAGGCTTCGGTGGGTCGGCCATGTGGGACGTCAGGTGGCGAAGCGAAACATAAGTTGTAACATACATTTATGTTCAATGAGCTTGTGTAAGTTGTACATAATGTTTATGTTATTATCTGTGCCTTATTATTTCAAGGGAAACGTACAATATGATTCAAGTAAAAACGCCCCAGTTATGACTAAGAGTAAGATGATGTCTTTGGAACTCACTGCTAGCCATCCCCACTCTAAGGACGACAACACGTAATTGACAGTATGTTTAGGCGTAACAAAACAAGACTCTATTTCTTCCTTCTTTGCCTTGGATACTTGCCCCAAGCTGATGTCCTTAGGCCCCGACTCTCGTCACTCTTACTCTTACATTCAGCGGAAAATGAAACTGGGAGTACCTAACAAACCCGTTGACATCGTTGTTATAGCAGGAAATACTGCCATTTTGTATGAATGTTCTCATTCTTTTTTGTGGTTCTAAATGCACTTTAGCCTTCAAAGTAGCAATGGGACTCTTTTCAAGTCTCGAGTTATGACACGTCTGGCATTACCGGGGTAAGAAGGAGAATAGGAGTGGACAATTGACAGGCATTATGGGACGTTGGTATTTATGAATATTTCCATTCTCCTTTTTTGGCTGAGTATTACATGGACATGCACAGAAGCTAATTATAAGGGCGAGGGATGAATTTGCGAGACGCAACTTTGGGACTAACAAAGCCAAAAGAAAGGAGAATGACCATAAATAACGTCCCAAGAAGTGTATAACCAACCTTCACAGGTCCAAATAATTGGAAGCCCCTCTACCAGTGATATGTCATCACTTAATTATTATAACTTGTTTGAGGGCATCTTTGAGCCAACTTTTTTGAAAATGAGAATGAAAAATATAGCTGTTATTGAGACCACACAAGAAATAGAAAAATTGAATTTAAATGTTGATGTGATAAATAACGATCATACTTTTCATTTTAGCGAGGAAAAAACATGGCTCAAACTTCCTTGATTTTCACATCCAAAATTACAGCTTATCAGTTCAAATGTTTCCTTGATTTCTCATTCTCGTACAATAAAATTAGGAATTTCAACACATTATAACCAGTTATAATTTCAGCAAAAGCCCGAATGTGTCTTGAAATTACAGTAATCAAATTGCCCCCTTTTTGCACAAACACGAATGCTTCTTGAAATGTTATCATGTAAATTAAAGCCCCAAATCTTGTTCTGGAAGAATCAAAGATACCCAAAAATGAAAGGAAAAATCAACGGTTTCAAATATATCATGTCCACAACACAATCAAATATGCAGTATAGGAGATACAACCAACAAGTCTACATTCAGATGAAGTACAACATAATGAACAAATATACCCAACCTACAGCAATGAATAGTTTAGATACAGATATATGCACTACCATCTAGTCAACAAATTAGACATTACCTCTATTAGCTTGTGCTACAAACAATGCCAGCCCCATCAACAAGCTGCTCAGTCAAAGCCAAAAGTCGAGCAACTTCTGTTTTAACGTCACCAGGACAATCATTGTTGTCAATCAAATTTATCTTAGTGTCAGAATCATTGTGCTCGAAAAACTCGGTATCATAATCAACATCCATGCTCAAACTAGATTTATTTAGAAGCTCTCGACTCATTACTCTGAGTTTATAAAGCGCACTAGTTGCAGCTTCAATCTCCATTTGTGCTGCTTCCAATTGGAGTTCCTTAATTACTTGATCCCTAACAGTCTTTTCGCCCATTTTTTCTTGTGCCAAAGCATAAAGCTGTTTCAATTCATCACGATCTCTGATAATTTCTTCCTTCAGTTTTGTTAGTTCCTGCTCTCTGGCGTCCAATTTGCCAAGAACCATCTTTAGCTCCTCGTCTTTAATGATGAGGGCCCTTTGTACTTCAAGAACTTCCATTTCCTTTGTTCTCAAACTTTCTCTGGTAAATCCAAGTTCAGTTTGAAGCTGTTTCTTTTGCCACTTAAAATTATCAGCAGATTTCTCTGGTGACAAAAGGTGATTGATATAATCATGTGCGCCCAAAGCATCATAGTTTTCATCCTTTACTGACAGAATCACTTCATTAGTCACCTCTACGATCTGTTCCAACACTGCTTCAGCTTCAGAGAATTTCTGTTTCGTATCATTTAGTTCATGTTGCATTGCCTGAACATGTTCATCCTTTTCCTCCAGCATGAACATCACTTGAATAAGCTGATTTTCTTTACTGTTCATAATTCCCCTCAGCTCATCTATCTCCCGGTTTACTTCCTCCAGCATCTTCCTTGCACTTGAGAGTTCCAGGTCTTTTTCTTCCAAGATAAGCTGGTGAGAAGTCAGCTCAGACTTCAAGTGCTGGATCTCTAGTCTAGCTTCTACCAATTCCGTCTCTTTGACCTGAAGAAGAATCTGTTTCTCTCCAAATTCATTATTCTTACGGTCTAGCTCCTCCTGGAGAGCTGACATTTCCAGAATTGCTTGTTGCAAGGAGGATCTCTCCATATTTAATTTCTTTTGCAACTCTCCAACAAGCTCTTTCTCCATGGATAAATCCCTTTCGAGGTCCTTGTTTCGAGCTTCGGCAACCCTAAGTTTTACTCTCTCACTCTCCACTTCGATTTCCGCATCTTTCAGACTCGTTGCATAGGACATAACACGCCTCCTCTCCTCATCAAGTTCAAGAAGCTTCTTTTCTAGTAGCCGTTCCTGATCTGCCATTTCCTGTCTAGAGGAGACCAAAGCCTTGTGAGACGAAACTAACTCAAACCTCACATCTGCAAGAAGCTTCTTCACTCTTCCAAACTCCTCTATAGTTACATTTGCTTCCCCAGAATGTTTAGCTGTTTCCACTGCAAGCTTCTTCAATTCTTCCTGTGCCACTAGCCAATCCATTGCTTGTTTCTCCAAACTGCCCTCGGCAATTTTCAATTTCTCTGCTTCAGTTTTCTGCATAGTCATGAAAACTTCTAGCTCTTCTTCTATTTTTTGAATTGCTCTCTGGAGTTCTAGGATTTCGAGTTCTTGTTTTTTCACAATTCCATTTGCTTCATCCAGGAGCTTGGCCTTGGATCTGAGTTCTGAATCAGCATCAGCAGCTTCCTCACTCTTCTTCGTCAATTCATTTTGCATTTTTACAGTTTCCCCTTCTTTCATAGATAGTGCAGATTGAGCAGCGGAAATCTCTTGTTCCCTTTCCTTGAGACGAAGCCTAAGATCACCAATTTCCATAGCTTGCAAAGCTAAGTTTATATTAGCTTGCTTTAACTCATCTTCTAGCCTTTCCTGCTTCAATCTAGCCGCTTCTATTTCTTCCTCCCGCTGCTCCAAGTCCCCTTTTGCACGATTTATTTCATTATACTCCAACAATACCTTCCTTTCTGCATCTTGTAAATCTTCTTCTTTCTTCTTCAAGGCCAGCAGTGCAACCTGAAGATCCGATTCCAGCTTACCAAGATTTAAACCTAGCTCAGAAACTAGAGGCGAATGAGGATCTCTGCCTATCTGTTCCTCCAGTTTCTGTGTTTGCACAAACAACCTCTGCAGAAGAATCCTAGCAGGCTCAGTTGCCCCATTGTCACTAATACTTGATGACCTCCTGTTATTCAAGACTGATTTGACAATCCACAAGCATTGACTTCGACCCCTTCTTTTGTGCCCCGTTAAAGAAGCTAATCTCTTCTCATTTAATTTGAGCCCAGAACAGCACATCTGCAAAAAACAATTGACAGTCACAACATTGTACAACTCTTTATCAATCTTTTTTATGGTAACAGCATTGAGTCTATAATATTTCTTTAGTTTTGTCCTTGTACAATTTATTAGACTTGATACCAACTTAAAACAGCTCACTGAAAATCATCAATGTGCATACGCACAGACAAAATAGAGAAAATTGAACCAGAAAACATCAATCAAAGCTGAATTTAGGACTTTTTATCGGTCCACAAGATGATTAAGCAAAATATATACATGTCAAACTCTATACAGATATATTTATGTGCCTACGAAAGTTGCCTACATATACTCCCGATATGGGAGGGAATATATGAACGTAGAAACGCAAAAATGAAGATAAATACTGTCCTCTCATAGCTTACTAACATGTAGTTAGGACCATGTTGTGATTCAAGTCCTATCAAACTTGGAATGAGGTAAGTGGCATTACATATATACTTAGCCTTGTATGTTAGGCAGAGCTTGAGGAAATTGAGGGAGATGGGGATTTTATGTGATTGATGCAATTATATGCTAAAATATATAAATGATTATATATTATTATATATTCACATATTTTAGCAAAGGAATAATGGAATGCATTAATGAATAATTCATTCTAATTTACTTTATTTATTGAGCATGAAGATAAACAATCAATTTTCCTATACATAGTAGCTCATAGGTCTTTTATTAAATGATTGGCTATGCATTATGTGTATTATACATATAAAGATACCATGACATATATAGGGTGTGTTTGAGCCACATTATTTGGGTGTGTTTGAACTACATTATTTTGGAAGAATATATTCTGGAATAGTAGATTGATGGAGAATGTGTGGTTGAAAAAGAAGGAAAAGTTATTGATGTGATGAAAACTATTATTTTATTGAAGAATGTATGGTTGAAAATAAGTAGAAACTTAAAAAGCCACTATTCATCGACCATTCTGAAAATTCTCCCAATTAAATCCTTATTCATTAGTCTCAATGTACGAGGGTCAACAAGTATTTTTACGTTTGTATTCTCCTAGATATTGGATGCAGTTCAACGACAAATTTTGCTAAATATTGAATACCATGTGGTATCATATTTCCAGTGAATTTAAAAAGCATTGAAATTTTTATTTGATTACATATTTTATTTATTCTATTTTCTGCCAGATATTGAAAAAATAATTTGAATTGTCAGCTCCATTTTTTTCAAAAAATTGTTTCGGATTCGATTATAGTAATTACATGCACTCTCCATTTACGAAATATCCAAAATATAATAAATGGTTCTGACTATAGAAATACCCGAAGCAACTCACTCGAAAACCAAGGATCTTTATTAAAACTAATTACAAAGGGAAAAAACTAATCGTCCACTATCATTTTTTTGCTATCCCTATTGCACATGTAGACATGGTTTTTCTAAACATCTTGGTAATATTTGCAACTCTAACACACGCACTTCACAGTGAAACCTCAAGCGTGCTGCATACCAGCACGACACCAGCCATAGTACCAAGTCAAATCAAATGCTGGTAAATGCAATCAGCTGTCTCTAAGAAGAGTACTTCAAATCATAAGACGCTAAATAAGCTAACATGAGGTGCTATACAAAGGGGAGATCGGGATCGCTCAATGCTATTGCTCAACATACATCCAAAAGTAAATGGGAATTCCAGTCCGCCAACTATATCCAGAAGAAGTCATCAACTTAATAAACCTCTTGGAGCAAGGACGCTGATCAATTTCTGAAAAATTGCCACCGGCTTTCATCATTCGTGTTGGTGACTACCAAGCACAAGTCTACAAGACGAACATATGAATCATCAGTCTGCAGCTTCATCTCCTTTCTCCCTCTCATTGACTAGAGTCTTCATATAAGAACATGGTCGCTCCTCGGTTTCCATATTATGTCCAGGTTCTTGTCCTGGACCACATGGTGATTCAAATGGGGATGACCCAAGAGGCTGCCCTCTCATTTGTACAGATCGTAAAAGTGCTGCCCTCCTTAAGTCTCCCGAGTGGCATATATCACTGGGAGATGACGGGAACCGAGCCTCGGTATCTGAGCCTTGTTGACGATATTGTGATGTCATTGAAGGATATGAAGTTGTAGGAGGTCCTGAAGCAAACCCACTGTACGGTCTTTGGTACCTGTAAGGAGATACTGGACTGGTAGGTAAGCTCTCAGGTTTGGAAGAACATGCATTTGACAGATTCTCATAGTATCTCGAGTCATCTGAATCTTCTGACATTGGTGAATATTGCAAGGGAAATTCATCCCTGAAATAATAGAAATCAACAGGAAATCAAACTTGGAAGGAGGATGGCTGTCAAGTAACCAGCACAAACCAAGAAGGAAGCAAATAAGATCTCTATCACTACCTGGTCAGCCTGCATTGTAAAAATAATATTGACACAATTCAGACAATAAGTTTAACTAAAAGTCAATAATGTTTCTTGCTAAAAGTCTATAAGATAACCAACATACTATCAGGAATAGATCTGCTCAATGTCTACGGCATAACATCCTGGCGGCTTTTTAAAGTCCTCTTCAACAAGATTCATTGAAGAATCCATCCTCCCCGCTTTCGATTAAGAATCTAGGAGCATTCAAAGTAAATAATAGAAATTGAATCCACATGAATGATTATCAAAAATGTTCTTGGTTTCAGTATAGCTCTCGGTCTTCCAGTCAATTAACAACATCGAGGAAGGCGTGTAAGTGCACTATTCCATGGTGGGGATTGTAACTTTCCCTAAATTTTCCATTTGTCGCTTTCTCGTTGCAAATCAAATAGTACAGGTAAATAACCTTGGATTCTAAATTTTTAAATTATCAAATAGTAGATTATGCTGCTTTAATTTAAAGCAATCTTGTGGGCTTGAGAAGCTACCAAAATTTAATAGGCACGGATTGAGTAAGCGAGGAGATCTGTGTTATCACAATAACACCATGCAAATACATCACTATCCATCAACGCGACAAACCACATTGTTTGGAGGAGCAGTTATATATCATCCTGATAAAAGTTTGACTGAAATAGTTATATTTAACTTAATCAAAAGAGGAAAAATAATAGAATTCCTAAGGTTGAAAGCTGCTAGATATGCTACTGAATAGAATAATCCTAGCTCAAAGTAGTAAAAATAACAACTTTTTGTAACTTTCTTCCATCCCATGGTCATATGCAACCAATAGCTAAGGTCGAAGTCCCATCTTACATCCTCGTGTATATTATATCTGACTATGTTTCATCAGCAAGCTTTTTACATGCAACCATAAATTCTTGAAAACAGCACATTCACCTTTCATGCCCACAAAAACCCGGACGCAGTATAAGAGGAAAAGGAAAGAACAAACAAAGCTTCAATCAACAATCACAACGTTCATTGTTTCCGAGGTTCTCAGCTTCTCGAATGTATTTCTGAAAATGCTTGTGTAAAGATCAAATAACCCAATTTTATTGATTTCCAGAGTCTACTCTAGTATTAGCTAATAAAGCCAAGTGGAAAATTTACAAGTTCTTAAGCTAGTAAAATATAGAACTTGGATAGGCCAAGTCCAAGAAAAGCCAATAAATTTACAATCTTTTACTTGAGAAAATCTAGTGTAGCTTGTCTTTCCAGACTATCTTGAAGAAACCTATCAAACAGACGATCTCAATTAGCTTAATAAATGGTATCATCCACATTTTGGTAAATTTTTTCCTTTTAGTCAAATGGCCATCCAACATCAATATTCGGGAATTGCTATTCACCCAGCAAATAGCCAAATACTTAGTATACATGCGTGCCTGTGTGGATGAATGCAGTCCAACGTGTAAATTTCCTTTAAATAATTGAATTACTTACCTAAGATAAAGCATGCTTTCAGACCTTTGTGGAGATTCCATGAGATGTTCAGATAGCGGTTCTCCAACCGTCAACCCATTCAAACTTGAAGCCATAATCTGCAGCAAAAGGGAATTGCTAAAGGAAACAAATCTCATAGCAGTAGCTGCATGAAATCCAAACATATTAACCCGTATATTCCAATTAAAAGTAAAGCTCAAACAATTTCCAGTGAATTGGCATTTCATCTGAATTTTTAATCAAATATCATAGGTTTCAATATCAAGAAATCAATCAACAGTATATAACTATATTTTTCTTTAATGTTGGTCTCCTCTGAATAAAAGCAAGGCAATAGCTTAAGCAATTACCCTTTTTCCCAACATTGGCAATGAACACTGAACAGTATAACAAGCAAGATCTCAACTATTTTCTGGTCCTTCGAACCAGTTTTGTTATATGCTCCCTACCAAACATGCCACGAGGGATCAAGTATGGAACGAAAATTCAAAATCTCGTATCCTGCCTTTTCCACGGATTCTATAAAGAACTATAAGAATTTATGTTTCTTGAATGTCAATACATTTCTTCCAAAGGTACAGGAAAAGCAATTTCAAACGAATCACAAAGCTTGGGCATTTCCTCTGAATTCTCTAATCATTTAACAAAGGTTTCAATATCTAGAAATAAATCAAGATTTCAGTTTCTTGAAAGTTGCTCTTCTATGAACAAGAAAGGGCATTACCTAAATATAATCCCTTTTCCCCTGCATTGGCCGATCCTTAATAACCTAATTAAAGAATTAAACATAAAGGAATCACATACAGAAAAAAATTGCAAACCTATTCATATAAATTGTTTTTTGTTAAAAAAAACAAGAAGAATAAGAAGAAAATTCTCTGAAACAGAATCATCAAAAAATCGAAATCCAACAGTCAGAAAACCACAACCAGCCCATAATCATGAAACTTTTCTTATACATCCATCCAGACATACATACATGTGTAGAGAGAGAGAGGAACCTCGCTGAGATAACGCTTGTGGGAACGAAGATTGTCCAGATAAACCTCGTCTTCGGGATCCCTACTTCGCTTTCCACTCGGAGACGCAGTTAATGACGATGAAGGAGACGCGGGTGTCGGCACCGGCGCCGATGAAGAAGGGTTCGTTTCAGAACCCATTTTCTGACACTATTCGCAGCTATCACTCCTGTCACCACAATCAGTATCTCTGGTACAAGATTGTCACGTGGTACTAATAGATTATAAGAGATGGTATCCCCAACCTATTGAAAGTGTATCAATAGGTCCTCAACCAAATAGTTTGGAAGTCTCAGTCCCTGTACTTTCATTTTCATAATATTTGTCTTAAGTTCAGGATTTGCCTAGTGGTTTAACAATTAAGCTGGACAGCCCAGGTCATCGACACCCTTTTGACAAGGTTTTAAAATTTCTCACGTGTAACAACATCACATGTGAATGTTGGTAGTTAGAGGGAAAGAGTAAGCCACGTGAGATTGGGAAGATTTGGGGGATTCTCACTGAAAATGGAGAAGAAAGCAGAAAAAACCCAATTTTAACATTTATGGTGTGTTTGAGCCACATTTTTTTGGTAGAATATATTTTGAAATAGCAGATTAATGGAGAATGTATGATTGAAAAAAGAAGAAAAAGTTATCGATGTCATGAAAAATATTATTTTATTGAAGAATGTATGGTTGAAGATGAGTAGAAGAATGAAAATGAATATTTTAATGTGTACCAAATAGGGGGATAATTGAGCGATCAAATATTTTGAAAAGGCAAAATTGTTGATGTAGAACAATCATATTTCAAATATGATTGATTTTATCTATTTTCTTCTTCTTTCTTATTTAGACTATTATTTCCTTTTTCTTTTTTAAAGTGTGTTTGACGGATATTATTGAGGAAAGAATAAATTTTAAATAGTGATATGATGGAAAATATGTGGTTAAAAAGTAAGGAAAAATTATTGATATGATAGAAAATATTATTTTATTGAAGAATAAGTGGTTGAAAATGAGTTATGAAATAATGTATTTTGAACGAATGTATGCCAAACAAGGGCTTATTTAGAATAAAATTTCTTCTTCTTTCTTTTAGATTAGAATTTTAGTTTTCTTTCTTTTTAGGATTTTAGTTTAGTTTTCTTATATTAGTAAAATTAGGGATTATTTTGCCTATATAAACAAAGGCTATGTGCACTTTTCAATAATCAATTCAATACAATTATTCCCTATATAGTTTTTAGTTTTTAAATTTATCCTTGTTCAAAAATTCAAATTCTGCTTTCGCACCAAAATTGGTATCAAATCAAGGTTTGCCTTTGACGATAGCTACCTATGGTGGTCCTCTCGAAGATGAGAGCATTGCAAAACCAACTTTGGCCCAACTGGAATGATGGATGAATATATTTGAAGACGCCGAGACAAAAACTTGCAAACTTTAACTGCTACGAGTGTTGGTTGCTTCAACAAGCCTAGAACACGGCAACGAAGGTTTCCTCGAGTCCCATCTAAGTTTGAATGCTCAAAAACTATTAAAGATTTTGTGAAAATCTATCATAGTGACAAGATTTTTTTAGCACGATACACCATCAACAACTAAGTATGCAATGTCATAATAGAACATGGCAGTAACAACAACATGGTATCCAAAGCATTGGTGAAAGCTTTACATTTGAAGACTGAAAAATACTATCTCACTATCAAGTTCTATTAGTTAAAAAGGGCAAGATATTCAAAATATGAAGGTATATACAATTTAGTTTCAATTGGAAAGTGTTATAAAGATGAAAATGAGTATAATGTAGTATCAAATGGATGATTGTCATATACTTTGGAGACAACCACGATACTATGATGTAAATGTTACTCATATAGGTCAAAATAACATATACGTGTTTAGGTGATACAATAAGAAGATTGTTTTGGTGTCACTTGATAAGCAATTTTCTAATATCAGAGTAAACAAAGAGCGAAAAAACTTATGAGGCATGTGATGAGGTTAAAAAAGATGTTATTCAAGTTCAGGATGTTACCGACAATGATACTACAATAGAAAAGGAAAAGCATGTGCAATTTGAAAACTCGAGACCTATTGATTTCTTATACATGAAATTTGACAACAAAAACAAGAACAAGTATGAAAATATTTCAATGAAATTGCAATTGAATACCCCAAGATCGAGTCGCATCGTAATGATGAACAAGAAGTTCAGAAATGTCCTACAGAAGAAAGGGGCATTGAACTTTCCAATCATGAAAGAATCAAAGGTGAGGCTTGTCAGAGAATTAAGATTTTGTTGATCTTCTCTACAATCTAAATCCCAAAGAATTGCACAAGTACAAGAAAATATTGAAAGAATTGTAGCATTGAAGATGACATCAATAGAAGTAAAACAAGAACATGAGAAGGACAAATAATTTAAAATTCCAGTACTTATACATGCACAAAGGGGATTCAAGAATGAGAAATTGATAAAGCATCGTTTCTAAAGGAATTCCAACAGGAAGTCTTTAAGGTTGAGAAGATGAACAATGTAGTAGCAAAGGTGATATTATTCAATGCAATTGCATATAATAAAGGGCTGGACATTTGGTTAATGTATGACGCCACAATTTTGTTAAGTATTTTCCTCCAGATTGATTGATTTCTTTCTTCAACCAAACTCGAGGACGAGTTTTTTTTCAAGTAGAAAAGAATGATGTGGGATAATCTTATTCCAAGTAGGATTGATTTTATAGGATTTTAGTTTTCTTTCCTTTTAAGATTTTAGTTTAGTTTCCTTATATTAGTAAGATTAGGGAATTATTTTGTCTATATAAACAAATGATTTATATACTTTTCAATAATCATTTCAATCAATTCAATTCAATACAATTAAAATATTACCTACATAATTTCTATTTTTTTTTAACTTCATTCTTGTTTCAAGAATTCTAGTTTTGATTCCACACCAATTGCACTATTTGCAAAAGGAAATATTCTTAATCAAAAGGTACATTATAAATACACTCACCACCCAATCACATCCACCATTACAGACATCCCTCTTATCTTCTTTCACCTGCGCGTACATACACAAATACACCCATTAAAGTACTTTTGGTTTAATAAATCAATGGTAAGTTCAGGTTATTTCAAGGAACATCGACAAACCTCAGTCAAGCGGGGTAATCGTGTTATGTAATTTTATCTATGGTGTTATTATTTTAGAGGATAAAATTTGTGGGTTCTATACGAATACGTTTATGATAAGAGTGTCGGAGTTTACTAGCGCTAACACGATTACAAATTTACAATGTATACGGAGATGGCTTATGGACGGGATTTAAGAAATATGTTCAAGGAATCTATTTTTTAATGTTGTGGATTTAAGTGATTATCATCGATGCTTTTCGTTTTATGTCAAGATTTATGGAAGCATTAATCATTAGTCCTTTTATTGCTTTGATAATCCCATGTAATTTTCCTTAATGTTACACACTTAAAACTCATAAGTTTTAATGACACTCGGGAATTTAAAACCGGGGCATCACCCTTTACCAGGGTTATTAAAGTTGTTATATAGATACTAGAAAAACTGCATCTTTCTGTATATTTATTCACTTTGTATTAGTGCGCCGAAAATTAATCAAAGAATTGTGAATAATGCATTTTCAAAAACAATTATCTTGAAAGCTGAAACATTAAACATTAATATAACCAAGATTTCAGTTATTAATAATAAATAGTGAGCAAAAAAATCGTGAAATTCGAAAACACGCCAAAAATCATTTATGAATAACACCATAGATAAAATTGAAGCCTCGAAAATTATGAATAACAAAAAAAAAAAAAAATTTGACATCGTATATTAGAGAGATAAGAACCTGAGAAAGCTGATTTGGTGAGATAGAGGCAGAGAGCGACATGCTTCATTTCCCCATCACATCTAATCTCGACCGGATCTTTACATAAATTAGTGTGTATTGATATGGTGGCGACGAGTATATACGCGTGTGTGTGTAGAGCGAGATAGAGAGACCTGAAGGTGCGGTGAAATGGAGGGAAGCAAAGTAGAGAGAGAGAGAGAGGGAGGGAGGGAGGCAATCGTGTGCGGCGCACTGAAGTGAGGCTAATGGACTACAGTCTGTACTCTCCAATTTCAAATAATGTCGTGTTTCACCTGGCCATATGCATTCGATATATATGAAAATTTTGGAATATTGACCAATTACTTGTTTGATAAAATTTTAGGATCGTTTGGTTTGTTATTTTTAATTTTGAAAAACATTAAACTCGTATTTGATCTAATATTCTAAAAATGTATTTTCGAAAATAAGGATAAACTTATAATATAAATTTTAAATTGCATTTTTGATGTTTTGAAAAATGAAATTTAAGAAAAATAAATTCTAAAAATAAGATTGATAAATTCTAAAACATAAAAATATAAATTTTAAAAGTATAAAATTATAAATTATAAAAATAGAACATAAAAATAAAAATAGTTTAAGCTCTGAATGCATATTTCAGATAAAAATATTCTCAATTTATGACATTAATTTTTATTTTCTATACTTTGAACTCAATTTATTATTTATTTATTTTACTTTTGTATCGAGAAAAAAATATTGTAAGATTCACCAATTTTAAAATGTACTGAATAATCAAATTTTATGGAATAACATGTGATAAAATAATTTTTCAAAATTTCAAACCAAACTTGCATATTAATTTTTTGTTTTGAGAAATAATTTTTAAAATGACAAATGAAATGCATTTTTAAAAATCTTAAAATAGATCCTCAAAATAAATTATTGAAATTGAACTTAAAACTCAAAATTGAAAATCGAAAAACAAACCAAACATGTCCTTCTAATTTTGAACTTGTCAAACTTCAATTTTAATAATGTATTTTACGTTATATATAACTTTTATTAGTTTTTCAATCAGTGTTTCATCAAATACTATTTTTTTTAATCAGAATCTGTCAAATGGCCCTAAATTGTGGGAGTAACACGCTAATTGTTGCATAAGAAATTCATTGGCATAATCGTCGATGCAAACTTGATCTTCCTTACTCGAATTTTGGCAACAAATAAATTTAGCCCCTGTTTGACTATCATTCTTTTCAAAATCTTTTTCTTTTTCATGCTCATTTTTAAACACATATTCTCATAATAAAATATTATTCACTTAATCCAAAAAAAAATTTCTACTTTTTAACCACACATTCTCAAAAAATTCACTATTCAAAAATTTATCATTTCCAAAAAATTCTATCAAACATGGGCTTAAACAAATGTCACAAAGTCGTGCAACAGATAAATCCGTAGACAAAAAGTATAGATATCTCAACGGTCATATAACAAAGCCCTTGTTTCAATCTCATTATTTGGAAAAAATAAATTTTGAAATAATGATTTTTTAGAAAATATGTGGTTGAAAATTAGAAAAAAAAAATTAGGTTTGTGTGTAAAATTATTCTATTAATATAAATGTGTGATTGAAAATGAATTTAAAAAAAATATATTATTGAATAATGGGCTTCAAATAAGGGCAAAATGACACGACAAAAGCTAGTACTTTTCAAGATTGCTTACTTTTAATCTACGTGTCTACATGTTATATAGAAAACCGTTAGCTCTCTAAGATTGCTTCCTATAAATCTGCGTGTCTATACATTAAACAATGTTTGTCTACCATTATAAAGTGAAAATAAATTTTGGAGTATTGAATATTTGGAGGATGTATACTTAAAAAGTAAGAGAAAGTTTTTTTTTTTTTTTTTTCGTACAAAATATTTTATTATGGAAATGTGCACTTAAAAATAAGTTTGAGAAAAAAAAAGGGAATTTTGAAACAATAGTAGATAGACAAGGGAAAGATTATGGCTGAAAGCTTTGCCTTCGTAGTCTTCTCGAAATGAAAAATATTCATGTATTACGAGCTGCATAAAAGTTAGGGATATTTGCACATTTTATTTCTAATCTTTGTAAATTGTTACTAATTTACTTTCAATGTTTTTTTTAGCATCAGACATAATCGACCAAAAATATTGTAGCAAAAACTCGTCATTTCGTCCATTTTAATCNGAAGCCCTAAATCTTTTCAAAAATTATAAATAGATCACCATTAAATACAATTAACAAAAGAATATAAAGGAAAGAAAAAAGTTCTTCTTCCCCAACTCCTACCCTATTACATCACTACCCCCACAATCCACCACCACCACCACACATTTTCAAAAATTGCAAAATAAATTTTCTAAAATGATCTTATTATTATTTTTCCTTCGTCATACAGCTTAATCCCACGACATTGCCACAACCACCACTATCATGACTTCCACCACTGCGTCGAAGCTACATAGCTTCCACTTCCCAACATATGTCCACTACACCTCCTCAAAGGTACTATAACTTTTGCCAAAGGTATTCATACTAATGAACTAAAAACAACATTTCACCAAATTAGGGAGCTGGACGAATATTTTTCCTCGCATCAATGCACGACTCTACCATGAGACCTTTCGTTGCCATCACAAGAATGAAGGAGACTCGTAAAGAGTGTTTGTATTGTCAAGTAGTGGAGATCCAGTGACAGACAAAAAGGAGATTTGGACTGGAATGCAAGAATGAATCTCTTAGATGGGATTGTTTACGAATCTCCTACATCGATAAGAAGCAATTTTTGAACCTAAATCAAAATGCGTTGCAATGAAGCCCTTGATCCTATGGGTGTAGACCCTGTGTTTTGAATCGCGAAACATGATACCGGATGACTCTGATACCACTTTGTTGGAGAAAATAAGAAATTAAGCCACAATATGAAGTAATTGATTACAAGAACACAAAAATAAAATAATTTGCAGAGAATGAAGATTTTATTATAATATAGAGAAAGAATGCAAAAATCATATGTTTACAATGTTTCTAATTTCTTACTAAATCATAATAAATAACCAACTATATATAAAGAATAAGTATGGGACGGTCAAACCCTCATATTAGAGTTGTAGTTAAAGTAGTCAAAACGAAGTAGAATAGAAAAAATCTCGTAGGGGCGAAATAGTTAGGGCAGGCGCCCAGTTTCTGTCCAAAAACTTCCATAGATGTTTTCCTTCATTCCAAAGGCATTTTCAAGTCCAACACAAATTCCTACTCCCAATGAGCTTTCAAATAGAATTTCAATTAGAATTCGTGAAGTAAACTTGAATGAGATTTCAACAATAGTATTCCAAACAGAATTCTTCTTAATGTACACTTTAATTAGAACTCCCAATTATCTTCCATAAAGATTTGGGTCACACTCAAATTTTAACAATCTCGACTTTGACACGAATTACACTACAATGAACAACTCGTAAAAAATTTGTCCACCTGGAGACAAATTCCACTACATGAAATAAACTTGAACTCTTTAATAAAAACACAAGCAAACTTCTCCATTAAAATTCCAACTAAAAATATTCTCCACCATGTTACCCCAACTAGGGGTAAAAGTGATCTAATGATCGCCAAATAAAACAGAAACAAAACTAAATGCATCAAAACAATAATCTTGGCTAGAATTAACGCCGTTAACTGCATTTAAACCATCAACAAAATTAGCAAAATTGTACCTATGTGGGATCTTATGGCCAAAAATTGGTCTATTTCTAGCAATTAAATACAATGACACAATCGATAATGGCGACAATACGGATTTACCCATATCTTCAAAACTCAACTGAGATGTATTCTTAAAAGAAGACCCCAAATTAGACTCCAACTGTACAGAAGCCAACTCTAAATCCACCTAAGTTCTTAAAATATGTTGATTACTCGAAGATTCTGTACCACCCTGCAAGATATAAATGGGATTTTCTATATCCCATCAGCACAACACGGACTCCTTTGATAACTTTCAGAACTCAACCTTCAACAGTGTACATATACCCTTTTGAATCAAGAGCACTTAAGGAGATTAGATTTTCTTCAGATCTATAACTTGTCTCACTGCATTAAGCATTCTAACTGTCCTATCAAACATCTCTATTCTAACCCGACCAATACCAGATATCCGAAAAGGTGTGTTATTACCAGTCATTGAAACTTCTTCATATGTTGAAAATAATTCCTGACTGGGTGATATATGAAATGTGCAAGTTGTATCCAAAATTCAAGCCTCATCATGTTTGGAGTTGTATTCAGACATAAGTACAAGCTCTCCATCACTGCTAAGATTTTTTACAACATTTACTTTTCCTGAAGTTTCTGATTTTTTATTTGCAATTGACTTTGATTTATTCTACAACTTATAACAATCGTTTACCAAGTGCCCTCTTTTCTTGTAATAATTTCAAAATTTGAAGTTAGATTTTGAATTGTCCTCGAACGACCACCATGAACAATAAGACAATCTTTATGATCTTCAGATGCTTCATCTTCTCCTGTAAATATAAAGTATCGTAGACTTCTTCGATGGTGAGAATATCACAGCTATATAGTATCATATCTCTAAAAAACATGTATGAAGCGGGTGATGAACATAACAAAATCAATCACAAGTCTTCTTCATCATATTTGACCTCCAAGGTCTCTAAAACGGCGACGATTTCTTTAAAAACAGCTAGGTTATTTTCAAGAGATGTAGCTTTTGTCATACAATGAGAATATAGGCGTTACTTCAGATGTAATTTGCTCGTAA
>CAIGRF010274279.1:1753-17054 GCA_903798235.1 Fraxinus ornus
AAATTTCAAATTTCAGTGACCGTTGCTGAAACTTTGAAACTGCAGTGACCGTTTTGAAATTTTCAGGTAACTTCAGTGACCATTTGTGAAATTAACCCAAAAATAATACTATCAAAGTTGTATCTCATTGAGTTATATTTCTAATACACTTTGAATTGCATGAATCAGGATCGGTAGAAGAAATTATGGCCAAAATACTGACAGCCGTGCAGAAACCAAAAAATTTGCTAGCTAATGAAACTTTCCTTATTCGATTGGAAGTCAATTTGAACGTGATTTTCAACCAATTTTCGACTTCTACAAATACATAACAGCAGAATACATATTGAAAAACTCTCATATACATATTATACTGCAATATTCATCAATGATTATCATTAAAGGAGGTGGATTCATAATTTTAGTGAGAGAATTGAAGGGGGTTAGCAAAAATTCAATCAAGTGAAGATTCAAACCAGATTTTTGGGCAAAGAAGAGAAGACGCAAGTGAAGATTTATCAAGAAACCATTGAAAAGATTCAAGATTTCAAAATTCATCTTCATCTTCTCAATTTATCAAAAATTTGGATTATATCTTTTCACTTAAATTTGATTTATTGTAATTTCAATACGCTAGACTAAATTTATACATTGTTAGGATGAGATGAACCCTTGTTACGATATTTTTAGTTTTTAGTTAATTATTTTGACTTTAGTTTTATTTGATTTATGGATTTTTATTATCGTTTTCTTTCTTTTCAATTGTTTGATCACCAATTGAATTGTTAGTGGATTTTATCGTTATCGAGAGAGACAATAGGGTTTAAGCACAATATAATAAACATTGTAAGGTTCAATAGAGAATAAATATATAACTTTATGCTTTATATGGATTCAATAGATGTTTTAGTATTTGTTAATGTATTTATCATGTTTGTATCTTTCATCGAGAGATAGAAGGGTCACACGAGGGGAATAGATTTGATCACTATCGAGAGAGGCTTTAAATTAAATTAGGAATATTGACCAACATGAATGATTTCAAATTGTCACTTTAATTGTTACAATAAAAATGAAATAATAAGGGGGATTCGACATCTTAGCAATGCATTTCACATATTTGAAAAACATATTTACTTGCTTTCATTAGTTTAGTTAATAATTTATGGATTAATATAAAAAATCACAAAAGTTGTTTGCTATTCGATTAAAGTTGTAATAATTTTAACTCGATTAAACACATAGTCCTTGTGGGTTCGACACTCTATTCACTACTATATTACTTGATAACGATCTTGTTCACTTGGAAGAAATCAAACGATCAGAACCCCAAATCTTAACACAAAACTTAATTTGTTGATAGTTTATATGTGTGTGTATATATATATATATATATATTTTAAATCATATTAATAAAAAAAAACATTACAAAAGTTGTTTGCTATTCGATTGAAGTTGCAATTAATTTTAACTCAATTAAACACATAGTTATCGTGGGTTCGACACTCTATTCACTACTATATTACTTGATAACGATCTTGTTCACTTGGGAGAAATCAAACGATCAGAACCCCAAATCTTAACACAAAACTTAATTTGTTGATTGTTTATATGTGTGTGTATATATATATATATATATATTTTAAATCATATTTAAAAAGATAAAAAAAATTAAAAAATAGGAATTTTTTTGGGTTTGTATATAAAATTATTTTATGAGAGAATATATACTTGAAAACGAATTTGAAAAGATGAGTTAGAAAAAGGATTCAAAGTCCGTCTATTGTTATCGATTTTCTATTCTCAATATGTAATCTAGTTCAGTTCGTGCGCTAATTTTATTCTAATCACAACACAAGTTTATCCCAACTACGAATTTAAATGATTAGAATGCATTAATTTTAAATTATTTATATGATTGGATACGTGATATTGTTATTCATAACTTATGTTGTTCATATTTTAATATGACCGCGTTCTAAACTTATTGTGAGTCTCTTAACATTACAATAACCAATTAATTATCTAATGGTGATCAAGCATTTATATGATACTATGAGAATGCAAAATTAATCAAGAACATTACAAATACAAGACCACTAATCTTGAATTAAAATAAATAAACAATACGGTTCATCTTCATCCAATACAAAAGTCGATCTAGCCTAGCATGATTTTATATAAATTACAAGAATAATGAAAAATCATCACCTAGATCATGAAAGAATGTAAAAGATCTTGATCTTCAATTCTAAGTTTGAAATTTTCAAATTTTTGATGTAATTGGCTTTCAATTCTTCTTAGGACTTGATCTTCTCTCAAAAAAAAAATGTAAATTCACATCTTGTTCTTGACAAATCTTATGATATGAATGTGCATTAAAAGGCTGGAGAGAGTTTTCCAAAATGGTAGCCCTTGTTTAGAATTTATAGGAGTCAAAGATAAGGTAAAAATCATGTCCGATTTGAGTTTCAAAAGAGTTTGAATCAAAAAACAAAAATCACCCCATCCAGCAAATTTTGCATTGCATCCATGCACTGTGTACTTCCTTGCATGCTCACCATAGAAAGGGTTCATCCTCAGGTTCAATTCAAAGTGATTGGCGCATGCGTGCTACCCGAAGTTTTCGGGACTGAGTAACTTTCAGTCTTTTATTATAACTTTCTTTTTTGATATCCGATTGAGGTGATTCAACAAAGGGATACAATTATTCTAGAAATGGAAAATCTCCAATTCGAATGTATGACATTCAAAAAAAGGGGTCTAGGCTGATCCAGCATAACCTTTTTTTTTTTTTTGAAAATCGATTTGTGAAAATACTTTGATTATATTTTATTTCTTTGACTTCTAATTGCATCCAATTGATCCTATATGATCTTCAATTATCGTTTTATGATCCGAATCAACTATGGATGTTCACACTTTGGTCCCCAAACTTTGCATTTCTTCCATTTTCTTCCATTTTTCGTTCATTTCTTCCAATTTTACTTTCAAACATTGAGTTATACTTAACAAACAAAATATTAACATAATTAAGTCATAAGCTATCAAAATTAATAACAATTAGCGCAGTTTAAGGGCTTAGATAAATATACAAAAGACACACAAATTCTCATTTTCCATATGCTCCACATTCAAATACACTTAGAACAGTTGACTAACTTAATAGTCAGAGTGCTCGCGGCAACCTCTTCTACATCCGGAGAAGGCAACATGTTTCTAACAGTTTGTCCAAGTATACAAATACAATATTCGTAGATGTAAATGGATCCGGAATATGTTGGCCATGTCACCCATACAAAAAACTGAGGTCAACAATTTTTGTACAACTTGAAATAAATCTAAGCTATAAATCTTGATGCCAATTATTTTTCAAATATTGATATGCATAAAGGTCAAAGTATTATAAAACTACGGAATATAAATTATTTAACGAATTTTCAACTATTAATACTAAGTTATTCTAAAGATTTATTTTTATGAACTTATTAATTATTTTACGAACTTATTAATTTTCAACTAACAAGTTCCAGCGCGTTTTGACTGGAGAACCATACGGAGAAAGAGAGCGCGTGAACGCATGAGACGCTTTACGGCGCGAGACACGACAATAGTGACTAAGATGATTGCACTAGCAAACAATCACCAACAAAGTGTCAATAACCTAAGATCAAACTAACAAATGTAGAACAAGCAAGATGGTATATTGAGAGTACTTTTATTGAGTGTATTTTTGTATATTAGAATCAATATTCAGAAGACCATCATTTATAATTTACAAAGACTACCCATTTATAGAGTTCTGGCTGACATGGTGATCGTCGAATAAGAACCACGAGGCCTTATCTCCTTGACTAAAGCCTCACATCATTAAGTCTATCATACATTAAATACATTAACGACAATTCATCTACTTTATACATTAGGTTGACACACCTGGCATTCCTTATTACAAATATTACATCAATCATTCCTAAAGATTGCCTACAAATCTTGTAAGAGACAACTTCAGCTTCAGGGACTTCGGATGAACTGATGGCTTCGGTTGGAGGGAGCTTCGTATTGGTGGTCTTTTGTGTGAAGAGCTTCGACTTCTTCTTTGATTTCTTACGTAGTGCTTTAGCCCAAGAGCTTCAGCCATATAGGCAGTACTTCGATATGAAAGCTTCAACCTTTATTTGACTTCTTTGCATTTGACCAATTGGGCCTTTGTTGACTTTCCTTACCACGTGGACTACGACTTGGCATTTGGACTGGAGCCTCGGTGGTGAGGCATAACAATAGTTTCACAATATTCGTAGATGTAAATGGATCCAGAATATGTTGGCCATGTCACCCATACAAAAAACTGAGGTCAACAATTTTTGTACAACTTGAAATAAATCTAAGCTATAAATCTTGATGCCAATTATTTTACATATTTAATGTTACTTTATTTTTCAAATATTGATATGCATAAAGGTCAAAGTATTATAAAACTACGGAATATAAATTATTTAACGAATTTTCAACTATTAATACTAAATTATTCTAAAGATTTATTTTTATGAACTTATTAATTATTTTACGAACTTATCAATTTTCAACTAACAAGTTCCGGCGCGTTTTCACTAGAGAACCATACGGAGAAAGAGAGCGCGTGAACGCATGAGACGCTTTACGGCGCGAGACACGACAATAGTGACTAAGATGATTACACTAGCAAACAATCACCAACAAAGTGTCAATAACCTAAGATCAAACTAACAAATGTAGAACAAGCAAGATGGTATATCGAGAGTACTTTTATTGAGTGTATTTTTGTATATTAGAATCAATATTCAGAAGACCTTCATTTATAATTTACAAAGACTACCCATTTATAGAGTTCTGGCTGACATGGTGATCGTCGAATAAGAACCACGTGGCCTTATCTCCTTGACTAAAGCCTCACATAATTAAGTCTATCATACATTAAATACATTAACGACAATTCATCTACTTCATACATTAGGTTGACACACCTGGCATTCCTTATTACAAATATTACATCAATCATTCCTAAAGATTGCCTACAAATCTTGTAAGAGACAACTTCAGCTTCAGGGACTTCAGATGAACTGATGGCTTCGGTTAGAGGGAGCTTCGTATTGGTGGTCTTTTGTGTAAAGAGCTTCGACTTCTTCTTTGATTTCTTACGTAGTGCTTCAGCCCAAGAGCTTCAGCCATATAGGCAGTACTTCGACATGAAAGCTTCAGCCTTTATTTGACTTCTTTGCATTTGACCAATTGGGCCTTTGTTGACTTTCCTTACCACGTGGACTACGACTTGGCATTTGGACTGGAGCCTCAGTGGTGAGGCATAACAATAGTTTCCCAAGTCTATGTATGATTATTTATGTAATACGTGGACATATATGAAAATTTTTGTTGCTTCAGCCTTTGTTTGACTTCTTTACATTAGACCAATGGAGTCTTTGTTGACTTTCTTTCCCACGTGGACTGCAATGTGGCACTTTGACTAGAGCCTCGGTGGTGAGGCATAATAATAGTCCCCAAGTCTAGGCATGATTATTTATTTAATGCATGGACTTGTATGAAATTTTTTGTTAGGGGTAGTTTTTAAATCACAATAATCCCGTAAGTCTAAATATAAATGTTTATATTATAGTTAGAATTTGAAAGTAACTGATTTGCTTGAATTACGATTACCTATCAATGTTGTTTGAACTTGTGACTTTTGAATTTTTGGAATAANCTTTATTTGACTTCTTTGCATTTGACCAATTGGGCCTTTGTTGACTTTCCTTACCACGTGGACTACGACTTGGCATTTGGACTGGAGCCTCAGCGGTGAGGCATAACAATAGTTTCCCAAGTCTATGTATGATTATTTATGTAATACGTGGACATATATGAAAATTTTTGTTGCTTCAGCCTTTGTTTGACTTCTTTACATTAGACCAATGGAGTCTTTGTTGACTTTCTTTCCCACGTGGACTGCAATGTGGCACTTTGACTAGAGCCTCGGTGGTGAGGCATAATAATAGTCCCCAAGTCTAGGCATGATTATTTATTTAATGCATGGACTTGTATGAAAGTTTTTGTTAGGGGTAGTTTTTAAATCACAATAATCCCGTAAGTCTAAATATAAATGTTTATATTATAGTTAGAATTTGAAAGTAACTGATTTGCTTGAATTACGATTACCTATCAATGTTGTTTGAACTTGTGACTTTTGAATTTTTGGAATAAATTGAAGGAGTGTCAGCAAGATAAATTTTGTTTGAGGCTATTATCTTTGAAGTAGCTTTCTAATCTGAAGCCTTACTCGAAGCGGTTAAGGTGAGGTGCCTCTGCTACTTGCTGAGGCTGCAACTCTAATTATGGAGAACCATATTTTTTGAAAAGTTGGGAACACGAGGCGTCCTTAATTATTGCGTCCAAATAATTTGCTGTTTCGTACGTTTTCAAGAAAAGACAACTGAAGTGGTTCGTTTTCCCATACACGTAACCGTCACTACATTTAATGCACAATGATGGCTGTCATATACGTATCCTACAAAATTTAGACGAGTTGAAGTACATAATACAGCCACACTGATTCTCCTTCCTTCGCATTTGGAAATTTCAGTGACTTTTTTTCACAGTTTCTTGTGTAACTAGTAAGTATATTAAGGCCGGACTTCGTCTGCCTCTCCATCCCTTTTTAGAGCCATTCTTAAGTTGTACGGCTGGCTCCCATCCAGTTCATCCCCAATGCTTGGGCCCAATTAGTGGGAACATACTTAATGTGGAAGGAGACCTCCCTTGGAGAGGACATACATGTGTCTTCTAGACCATCTTCCAACCTCGGGTCTTGGGAAAAAGGGATTCCAAGGGTTGGTACTCATTATGTCTATGGGGTCACGTTCCCCTTTCGTCTTAAGCTTTCCCTCCTCCATCAAAGGATAGAAGGAGACGCGATTCTCGGTGAGGGAAAAATGGTAGGAGTACGAAGGTGACACAGTTCCCCACGTGACAGTTCCTACATCATACTTAGAAGCTCGTGGGTGTTGTACTTACATTTGATGTTAATTAATGATGATTCTGATCTTAACCTTTTTTTATGTTAGCAGGGTCGATACAGCACTTCGAGCTCAGTTGAAGTGAATTGGAGGTTGTTGAGGACATCTACCGACATCCTTAATCATCGTGAGAGTTTGACCGTTTAATCAACTCCAAACGGTTCTTCACAGAATTCTATTTAATAGCCCAAAGAGGTAATGCCAATTTTCAACAAGTTCTTTGATGTTTTGTATAAATTGTTGCTTACTTTGTTTCTCTTTTTGTAGAAAACTTCAAAAAGACGAGGCACCATGGACATGACCGTGAAGGACAAAGGCAAAAACATAATTGAGGAGGTCCCCAAGAAGAAGCAGCGCTTCTCCATCACTGAAGAAGGGGTCAATGCCACCCCTCGCTCTAAAGTCCCCCATTGGGAAAAAATTGATGGCAGCTTCAATAGCTGCAGGGGGCCAAAAGAGGCCAACTGCTGTGGAGCCTTCAAGCCAGGGGTCATCGAAGAGGGCAAAAACTTCAAGCTAGTTGACAGCTTCTGACTTGGCCCACCATAAACTTGTAGTTTTCCAAAGTAGCGAAGAACTGGCTCTAGAGGTTTTGACCATGCTTCCTCCAGAGGTTCAAACTTTCATATCTACATTTTACAAATTCTGGACAGATAGGTGGCAGAGATTCGTGGAGTCTAGCGACACGGTGGACCTCTTCGCCACTGTGGTCAGCTAGACAGGGTGGGCTTTTGGAGTGGCCGTAGAGGCGGAAGCCCTCTTTAAAAACTTTCAAAATAAAAATAGAGAGTTTGCAAATAAAGCCTCTTAGGTCGAGGATGCAGCCAGCAAGGCTAAGGCTGAAGTAATAAGGAAGCAGCAGGCTGAGGCATCTGTGAAGTTCGCTTTGGCATTGGAGGAGATTGAAAATCTAAAGAAGGAAGTCCACGTATCCCAAAACAAAGTGGCTTCCATGACAAAACGGGTGGAGACTTCTAACACCCATAAGAAGTTGGTTGTTGAGGCCTTTGAGAAGGTAAATAAGGAGAATACTGGCTTGAAGTAGCAGGTGGGAGAGCACGTTAAAATTACTGGCTTGATAGATGAGGTTGAGACGGTGAGGTAAGATGCTCAACTTGCTGGTGATGATACAGTAAAACACTACATTGCCAACTTTTACCTAACAGAGGAGTACCAAAGCTTCGCAAAGTACTGGCAGAGGTATGCTTACACTGAGATGGTAGAATGGATTAAAGTTAACTCTCAAGCTATCAATAAATCTAAGTTGAGGTCAGAATTTCTGGAAGAGGGAGGACAATGGCCTCAAACTTCGATAGAGGGCAACCACATGATTAAGATTGAGGATGATGCTGCTGGTGAAACTTTTGAACCCCCGGCTCCTAATGCTATAGTTCCCTTTGTAGCTCCCTCTCTCCCACCTGTTTAGCTGATAGGTTTTTCTTTTTCCATTTTCCATGTAAATGGCTTCAACCCACCATTATAATTATTTATTCAATGAAAAAAATTGTTTTACCTATATACGTGTGTTTTATTTTTCACTTTCTATACTTTTTGCTTACTTTACTGCTTTGTAATGTGCTTCAGCATATTTTGTTTGCAATTCGTTATTCAAATTTATAATTTTGTTCAAGTATTACAAGGTTGTTTACCTTTCTAACTTGATATATGAGCTTATTCACTGTATTTGTGTAGTTCACATGCCTTTTATTTTATTTCCTTGAGCATGGTGTTGAGCAGTTCGCCCATACTAAGGCTTCCTTAACCACTTTTGTTGTTAAGGGCATGTATTGTTCACTTCACGAGTAAGGAGGTGGTTCCTTTTGGGATCCAACTATTCGTCGAAGTTTCCATGTTTCTCTGCATAGGGACGATTCATCCATACTGAGGCTTTTCCCCTGACTTTTGTCAATAGGAAGTACTTTTTCTTTTATTTTTTGCAAACTTGAGCATGAGCATTCTTTGAACATGGGATTTTTTGCAAACTAAGAACAAATCTAACTTAATAGAATTAATAATCTTCCTGAGCATGAGGTTGAAGCCCATGTTGAGGCTTCCTCAACAACTTATGTGGTTAAGGGCATGTGATATCCACTTCACAAGTAAGAAGGTGATCCCTTTTGGGATCTAACTCTTTGTTGAAGAGCCCACGCTTCTTTGTATAGGGACGGTTCATCTATGCAGAGGCTTATCCCTTGACTTTTATCTATAGGAGGTAATTAAGAACAAATTTAACTTAACATAATTAATAATTTTCCTGACGATGAGGCTGAGCAGTTCGCCCATGCTGAGGCTTCCTTAACAACTTTTGTCGTTAATAGCATGTTGGGATCCACCTCTTCATCGAAGTGCACACACTTATCTGCATAGGGACGGTTTATTTATGCAGAGGTAGAACTGTTGACTTTTGTCAATATGAGGTACTTTTTCTTTACAAAAGCTTTAATAAAAAAGTCAATTTCATTGAATTAATAATTGTACAAACTGTATATTTACATTCTTACTGATAGTATTTTCTTAGATGCTCCGTGTTCCATGGATGAGGCTAGATTTTTCTATCCATATTCTCGATTTTATAAGTTTCAGTCCGAACCTCATCTTTGATGGGGTAAGGGTCTTCCCAGTTAGGACTAAGGGTGCCAGTCCCGTGCTCTTTAGAAGATAAGAATACCCTTTGAAGCCCCATATTTTATATATTTTGTTAAAATGAATGCGACGAAGAGACGGCAAACCTACTTCAACTGGGCTCTGATACATAAGCCTTAGAGAAAGAAGTTTCTTTTGTAGCTATTCTGCTTATAGTTTGGATGGCCCATAAGACTTGAGGTAGTTCGTCGACCTAAGCATCTTTAGAATCTTCTAACTTTCTTTTTAGCGTGTATTTGATATTCTTATTAACAGCTTCCACCCGCCCATTAGCATGAGGGTGATGTGGGGAGGAGAAATGCTTCTTGATGCCCAGCTCCTCAAATAAGTTTCCGACCTTCTTGTTGTCGAATTGTTGCCTTTTATCCGAGATAATTGAATGGGGAATTTCGAACCTACAAATGATGTTTTTCCATAGGAATTTGGAAGTATTTACTTCAGTGATCTCTGAAAGGGGTTCAGCTTCTACCCATTTGGTAAAGTAATCAATGGCGAAATCGCGAAGCTGAAATTGCCCCTTCTTTTAGGTAGGGGCCTATAAGATCAATCCACCATTTGGCAAATGACTAGGGGCTAGAAACAATGATTAGATCCCGAGAAAGCTACCTCTGAATTATTGCGAAGCGTTGATACTTATCGCATCTCTTTGCAAACCGATGTGCATCCTTTTCCAAGGTGGGCCTATAATATCCTTGTCTAATACCTTTTGTACTAAGGACCATCCTCCCAAGTGGTTACCACACACCCCTTCATAAATTTCTCAGAGTAGATAGAAGGCTTTCTCTCTCCCTATGCATTGGAGTAAGTGTAAGGAGAAGCCCCGTTTGTATAGTACATCGTCTTGGAAAACGATTTGCCTTCTCTTTTTCAGAGGACAATGGTTGGTCCTTGAGGAATCCTATTATCGGCTTCATCCATAGTAGAGTATATTTGACCTACATTACCTCTTCACCTATAGCAGTAGAGGCTCTTGGAAGATGTTCTATGGGTACCACAATCAGTAGTCCAAAATCTTTATTGCTAGCTAATTTCGAAAGAGCATTAGTATGAGCATTATCTGAATGTGGGATTTATACTAACTCAAACTTTTCAAAATCTAGAATATGACCAATTTCAGATAAGAAGCATTGGATCTATCTTTGGCCGAGAAATTTCCATGAACCTAGCTAACTACCAACAGGAAGTCGCTACTGATCACCAGTCTATTTGCTTGCATTTCTTTGGCCAACCTGTGGCCAGTGGCTTCGTATTCAATAGCATTATTTGTGGCATTGAAGCCGAATCTCATAGCACAATTAAGTTCATATCCTTTTAGGCTAATCAGGACCACTGTATCTCCAGATCTAGTGTCTCCCGAGGATCCATTAACAAATAGGTGCCAGGTGGAGGGGGGGGTTTCGACGGTTCCATCTCCTCTTCCATACTTGGAAAATGGGTGAACTCTACCACAAAATATGCTAAGGCTTGTACTTTGATAGTAGCCTTCTGTTTGAACACAATATCAAACTTGCTAAGTTCTACAACCTGTTTTAATAACCTTTCGGAAGCATTGTACTTCTGCATCACTTTCTTTAGAGAGAAGTTGGTCAACATGTGTATGGTGTGGGCCAAGAAATATGGCCTCAATTTTTGGAAAGTTGTTACCAAATGAGTTCTAGCTTCTCCATGTCTGAATAGCGAGTCTCTGCTGCTAAAAATGCATTGCTTATATAGTAAACAGGCAGCTAGTGACCACCTTCCTCTCTTACGAGAATTGAATGATTGCATCGGAGGTTAGTACTAGATATAGTTGTAGCAGTTCGTCAGCCTTGAGTTTTGAAAGTATGGGAGCTTGTCCCAAGTGCTCCTTCAGCTTTTCCAAGGTTACCTCTCATTCGTCGGTCTGCTGAAACTGGTTCCCTCTCTTCAAAAACTTGAAGAAAGGTAGGCATTTATTTGTTTCCTTTAAGATGAAGTGACTCAATGCGGTTACATGCCCAGTGAGGCTCTGCACCTCTTTAGGTTTTTTAGGTGATTTCATTTCAATCAAGGCTTTGATCTTCTCCATGTTGGCTTCATTGCCTCTTTGATTCACTAGCCTAGAAATTTTTGGAGGCAACCCCAAAGGCGCACTTCAGGGAGTTAAGCCTCATCCTGTACCTCCATAATATTTGAAAAGTTTTACTGAGGTGCTTGACATGGTTCCCCCCCTTCAAGCTTTTTACCAGCATGTCATCCTTATATACCTCCACTGACTTTCCAATGGATTTAGCGAACATCTTTTTGACAAGTCTTTGGTACGTGACCCTTGCATTTTTCAACCCAAAGGGCATGACCTTGTTGCTATAAATACATTTGTCTGTTATAAATGACCTATGCTCTTTGTCAGCCAGAAACATCGAAATCTGATTGTACCCAGAGGAGGCATTGATTAAACTAAATTGTTCGTGTCCTGATGTTGAGTCCACTAATTGATCTATCCGAGGACACAAAAAGCTGTCCTTGGGGCAAGCTTGATTTAGGTTTGAGAAATCCACACATATTCTCCACTTGCCATTGTACTTTCTGACCAAGATAAGTTAGTAACCCACTTTGGATACATTGATTCTCGGATAAAGCGATTGTCGATCAATTTCTTTACTTTGTCCCTTAAGGCTTCATATCTTTCTGAATTAAGGACTCCTCATTTTCTTTATGAGTTGTAGACTTAGGACCGATTTTCAAGTGGTGGTAGCTAACTTTTTGATCAATGCAAACCATGTCTTCATGCTTCCAAGCGAAGACATCCAAGTTTTAGCTCAAGAAGCTTTTCAGCTATTCCTTGACCTCTAATGGCAGATCTTTTCCAACCTACAGGCATTTAGAGGGATTTGGAGAACCACTTGGAAACTTTCTAACTCCTCTACTAGGGCTGTGTGAGGTTCGCAATCGATGATGCAAGGGTCCAAGTCCTTCAAATTAATTGTTTCTTAAGCAACTCTCCCTTCTTCAGGTTATTCTTGCATTTCAGGGACAACCTCTTTTTTAGAGGTGTTTATGACTCCAAGTATTGCCTCTTGTTCAGAGGCGTCAATCATTTCGACATTTTCTCCTTGTTCAGGTTTTTGCCCTTGTTTAGAGACGTTAGCCATGTCAACGTTTGTCAGAACTGCATTGACAATGTTATACTTTTCTAAGGAAATTTGAATAGCATTCATCTCGCACTCCTTTGGTTGCCTCTGACCTTGCGATGCAATTCTCAGTTGGGAACGTCATACAGAGGTGATGAATAACAACAAATAATTCCTTCAACGTTGGCCTCCCAAGCACTCTGTGGTAGGCAAAGTGGTTGTCCATCACCAGAAATTCCATAAAATAATGTGTGGTTAAAGGTGTAGTTCCCATCTCTATTGCTAGAGTGATTTTCCACTTTGGGACAATGATATTGCTAGTGAAGCCATACAAGGAAGGGAGAGGTCATTGGGGTCAGCTCATGATCAACTTCCATTTTGTCAAATATGGCTCCAAAGATGATGTTGATAGAGCTCACATTATCTACTAACATTCTTTATAGGCCATTGTGAGCTACAACGGCCCTTACTACTTGGGCATCACAATGAGATAATACACGTCAACTGAATCGTCCTGGAAGAAAGTGATGGGTTGAGCCTTTTTTCTCGATGTAGGGTTAGTCGTTTACTATGAAGCTCGCTATAGGGAGGTCTCTTGTGTAGCTTCTCTAGGAGTTTCTGGATTCTCTCCCAATATATGGGCCTCCAAGAATTATATCAATCTCTCAGATACGTTCACAGCTAGTATCAGCTAGGGGATCTTTCTCTATCTTTGTCCGTTTCTGGGTCTAGATCCATTTTGCTCCCTTCTTCAGGAGACTTTTGTCTCTATTATGGTACCTGGGCTCATCATTTCGAGGTTGCTAGTTTACCCTGGGAGGAGCATCTCTTCGGAGGACCTATTTCTGCATTAATTATTGTTCTGGGGGTGCATTGTAATATCTCTTCACCTAGTAGTGCTATGGCTATAAGAATGATGGTATATGCAATAGGTTCGATGCTTCGTCCCTATTTCTAAGTTCAGTGCCTCGTCGCCTTCCTTTCCCTATTTGAGGAAAATGTTGGTAGGGTTTACCTTGGTACATTTCAGTACCATGATTCGCTTTCTCGTAAGCCAAATTGAGCACTACATTAAAAGTCGTTGTAGCCAAATCCTATCCTGGATTGAGAGAGGTTGTCTGTCCGACCTAGTGATCCATCAAATGTAAGGTTGGGCATCTTCCTCTTTACCTTTGAAGAGGTGGGAGTCCTTGGTTCGCCCTATTTCTGTGATTTCTCAATTCTTCATTGATTCACACCATATCATTTCCAGAAAGGTATCATAATTGTAGGGTCTTTATTTTGCACATCTCTCCAAAAGAGAGAGTTTATGTCTATTCAAAGGGCTTAAGGAAAGTCTTCTTGAAGTTTGGCCAACTTCAGATGCTTCCTTACCATACTTCAACTGCTTCTCCTAGTGTTAAGTGGAAAGCTCTGGACTTAATGGCAGGAGTGGTTCCTCTCAAACTCATGTGAGTCTTGAAGCTATTCAGATGTTTTGCAGGGTCGACTTTCCCATCATATTTGGAGATCTTAGGAAGCGTGAACTAGTTCAATACAGGGACTAGTAGGATGTTATCATCGTCGTCAAGATCACAAGACCTTTGTATCCCATCTGAATCTTCATCTTCCCCAGCCTGAGTTTCTGGAGGTGGTTGGGAAGGTTTTGCTTGGTTCCTAGCCTATTCCGCTATCCTCTCATGCCTATTTCTAGGTGGAAGATTTCGAGGCCTTTCGTCATAACTCAGTTCATGCCTTTCAAATCAGGAAAGTTCATGCTGCCTATTTCTAGGTGCAGGGAGAGTTGAGCCTGCCTATTCCTAGGCAGCCCTGAGCTCAACCCCAACTTCCCTTTCTTGGGAACTTCCTCCTTTGTGTAGTATGGATAGTGAGCCATCTGGCTTTGGGCCCCCTTTTCACCATGGTAGTAACATCCTTGCAAGGGATCGTGGAATACATTTCCTTAGACTGTATAGGGAGGGACTGAACATCCTCATAGCCCTGCATGTTCCTTAGCAATTCATGCATAGCTAGGTTCTGCTGGGTTATATCTCTCATATTTGCGGTCAATGTGGCCACCTCCCTTGTTATCCTAGCACTGTCCTAGAACTACCTCGTTTATTATGCAAGTGAGGTCTATGGCGAGTAGCCGGGATAGCATGCAAGGATTTCCCTTCTTCAGGGTTTTCTCTAGCTCTCCGAGGTACAGATCCTTCATTATTTGAACTCATAATGATAAAGATTTTCTGGGCAAATGATATTTTGAGACTAGCTTCCAATCGAACGGTTTCTATTAGGTTTTTTCAAAGGTTAACTCGCTTTTTTCCATCGGCTTTTCATGGTTAAAATGTGTGATTTCCCACAGAAGACACTAATATGTTGATCCCAAGAAACGCAACGTCAACATGGACAACATATGCCATGCCCACTCACACCAACCTAAGCAAATTTCGACTCATTTTGACATGACAACCAGTGAGAGAAGGAGAACACGTGAACACGGGAGATGGTTTACGATGTGAGACAAAAATGTTAGGGCACTAACGGTAGTGATTAGAATGATTG
>CAIGRF010274349.1:7592-20827 GCA_903798235.1 Fraxinus ornus
GGCCAAGTAAAAATCTCGGGAATAGAAATTAGGTCTGGCCGTAAAATACGTCGCTCGAGCGAGAAGGCAACTTCGCTCGAGCAACAGTGGGGCGAAGGTTGAGCGAGGTAGTCTCTATTCCATCCGCTCGAGCAGCACTCCGACGAGCAGCTAGCGAAAAATCGTCGTGAATCCTTCTTGTTCCAAACATGGAACCCCGAACCCTAAGCTAACATACCAACTATGAAATCTTACAATTCAGTTCCTAAACTTTTATAATTGTTCAAGTTGGTCAATTTGTTCACAGAATCGCCAATACAAAATATAAACCTAACAATTGTGTTTTGCAGTTGAGCATAGTGTTCGTCTTGATAGATAATCAATTCTTTTTCACACATTTGAGAACGCTATAACGTTATTCAATTCGAGATATACATGAACCAGATTTTTAGGTTCATGGTCGTTTGTTGGAACTTGAAACATAGAAATCAGAAGTTGCATCTCCTGTCCAGATGCATAACAGAAGATCGTATGGATCGTGTCATGACAGTCGACAAGTACTCTGTTGCTAATCCCAAAGAGGGTTATCTCATTCCCGACACCTACAAGATCACTGCTCATGTAATTTTTAGTTAATCAATATAGGTTACATTGTATTTTGAGTAAGACTTGATTTGTTATTGAAACATAGGTTATCACCATGCAATCGTTTGGCTTCTGGTATTTTCGTGTTTGTTGCGAATGATGGGTGATTAAATGGCTTGTTTTTGGGCACCAGATCATTGACCAGCGCTTACGGTAGAAATCGAGTCGGAGAGGAAATCTGGTGTTGCTGCTAAGGATTGGTCAAAGGTCACCAAGAAAGAACAAATTGAAGTAAGAATTCAATTCTTCAAAATTGGCAAGATGCAACCAGAGATTCAAAAATAGCCGTTACAATTTACACTTTTGCGAATCGAGTGACACATACGACACCACCCTTCCACTGAAAATAGCCCTCCCTACATATCATGTGCCTTGCTTGCTTTGGTACAGCAAAAGCAAGCTCTCAAGTATAAGTTTATCTATGAAACGATTTTTGGATTGTTTGACATAGCTTTTGATAAAGTTTTAGCAAATTTTGATAAAAGTTGATGAAATATATCAAAATAAAATTGCATCAAAGAATATGTGGTTAAAATTAATTGATAAATTTAAACCCTACTTTTTAACACCGTAGATACCACTCTAGTTATAGATGCTTGAAAAGGCTAAAAGCAGAGAAAAACTATTATTTTGCTACTTCCCAAAATCTGTTGTTAGATGCTCCATGTTCATCTATAATAATTTTTCTAAATTTATTAAACACCTAAATCAACTTAGCAAAAGCCAACATGAAAAATTTAGTTAAAATAAGTAAATAAATTTAAACTTTGGCATAAGGGCAAGTAAGAAAGTAGAAATGGCCAAGCGCAATTAATTTATCTAAATCGAGATCGCATAGCAATAGTTTTGTTTTATTCCCCTAAAATGTGTATTTGAATGTTATGAAACTAATGTTTCAAAATGTGTAGGATCACCCACATATACATAGCCTTACATATGAAAAGCACGACCTGCTCTTTTAACTTTCTATTGCATGTGTTGGCCTAGCCATGTCAACAAGTCGAGCAGAGCCATGAGTCGAAAAAAAAAAAAACTCATGCTCAATTTGAGCTTTTTTGGACGCCGAGCCGAGCAAAGATCGGCCAAAAAAAAATGAGGCTCAAGCCGAGCTGGCTCGATTTTTTTTAAATATCAAATCTACATTTTTTACTTAAACAATTTAAAATTTGTACGGTTTATACGTAATATAAAATAAATAAAAAAAGTTCGGGCTCAGCTAAAGCTTTTTTGGGCCCGAATTAAGCCGAGCAAAGCCCGGTCAAAAAAAATGAGGCTCGGCCCGAGTACACCGAGCCGGCGAGTTTTTTTGCCATCCCTAGACTAGCTGACCTATACACTTGAACTCCTGTTTTTTGAAGTTTATGCTAGAGTCAAAAGTAATTTTCATTTATTCGATAAATGTTTAGTATTATTCAGCCCAGCAACAATTAGAAGAAGAAAGCACTTCAATTGGAGATGCCTTCAATGATATGTTGAATTTATCTACTCAATTCTGATGTGTTTCCTGCAACCATTTGCTTGGGTGCTTCCATAGTTGACACCACAGGTTGTGCCAGGGGTTTAGCATTAAACATGGCCCGTTCTCCTTTATGTACCACACACATTTAAGACCGCATCTTTCAGATTCCATTAGGTGATCGTAAACAGCATAGTTTCCTGAACCAAATTTAGTGGTGAAATCACAGTAAAACTTGGTATTACCCAAAAAGCTTGGCACGAAATTGATATAAAAAGACTGATTGTAGGCCAGATAGTGGGTTCCAAGATCATTGTCTATGGAATAACAATGAATTTTAAGAGTACCTCTCTCCACGTTACCTATAATAGTCACATGCGCCTTTGGACGTGCTTCCAATAGGGTGACAAAAAACAAGTTCAGTGATAGTATAACAAGTTTAATATCGAATAAACTCATCGTTTTCCCCAACCTCTTGTTGATTTGCAATGAATTTGATTAGGCATAGCCCTCTCGCTCTTACAATTTATAGTGGACGGGATTGTGGGCGGGGTAGGGGTGGGACGAGGGTAGGGTAGGTATCACTCATCAAACTTCTCACTCCGTTGACCATTTTAATAAAAGGACTGCACAAATTAAATGAGGCAAATAGCATTCAAAGGCATTTATGAGAATAGAATTTTTTGTTATGATTCGAATAATCTCTAATCAAATTCTTGATATCGAGCTTTATCCTTGCTTCACTTAGTGTTATCAAAGCATATAGTTCAACTTTCCTGTTGACAATCCAATGACAATTAGTAAGAAGACTACCTCAGAAAAGGGATCTTGCCTACAGCATTAACTAAATTTCAATTAGCAACTTGCTAGTGCCAATTCACTACTTCTATTCTACAATGAAAACATCGAACTTTAGTTTGTTTTGAAGTGGCGATTGAACTCTGCCTTTTTTCTTGCTTAAGTTTGATCACTCAATTATAATCCACAAGTTTTTATAGTACACGAGATCTTATGCACGATCCATACCATTAAAAAAACTCATAGATATTAAGCGACTTAAACGTTACGTAAATTTTACTCACTACTTTGAAATCAAATAAAGTTGGTTGACTAAATAATATCTCATTGTAAGTTGAGTGACTAACAATGTATTTTACCCCAATTTCTATGATCCAGATTCAAAACAAGGACTCTTGAAAATTGTAGGATGTTATGGAACTATAGCAAATGGGAATTGCTAGTGGTACATAATTTGGTGTACATAAGGGTATCCACCCCCTCACATGGGGGTGGGATCCATGTGAATAAAAAATATTTACTTTAAGTGGGCCTCACCCCCATGTGAGGGGATGGATACCCTTATGTACATCAAATTATGTACCACTAGCAATTCCTGTTTGATTAATACTTTTCCGTGGTATTTTTTTTCCTCAAAAGTTGGTCACGTGATTATATATTCCTCAAATATAAGGAAAATATTTTCTTTACAAGGGATTGAATTTTATTTTTCAGACAATTCGCACTTCCAAATAACTAAACTTTTTGGAAAAGTACAAGAGTCAATAATAAATGACCAAACTTGGTATCGATGTCCTACTCATTAGTGTTAGCGATTACAAAACCAAGAGTCATTTAATATAGAGTTGATTTTTAACCTAATTGATATTCAAGTGAATTAAGTCAAAACAATAAATACTTGTGCATAAATGAACGCAAACTCGTAGTTGCCATTTCTCATGAAAAATCTTAATGCAAGAAGAAGCTATTTAGAATTTTGGACTTTTAACGAATGGATCTGCTTGTNAAGTTCAAGATACATTCCAAATTAAAGATCAAAACAATGTTCTTCATCATATTCATTATTTTTCATAGTGTTCTTAAGTTTTGGTGAATTACACTTATTGCTTGAGTGCTAATTCATTTCAAGGCTTGTTCAATCCTTCAAATCATTTGTCTGAAACCTTCAAGCATCAATTTCAATCCGTAAGGGGCAAATATTGTTTGAGAACAGCGATTACACGTTCAGGCTTTCGGTGTTCATTTCATCAAATTCAAGTTCAATTTCTTATACTTTTGTTATTGTTCTTGTTGCTGCAATCTTGGTAAGTTTCTTCTCCAATTTCGGTGAAATCATAAAACCAACATACATATAGCACAACGTATAAATATCTAGGATATTTTAGGTGAAAGACATGATAACCTCCCTCTCCATCTTAGGACATTTCAACTATAAGAGTGATTAATTGAGGAAAAATATGACATTGAGGTTCCCAAAACAACTTATGAAATTAGTGAAAAAATATGGAATTATCTACTTGTACATCAAAAGATGTACACAAGGGATTACACCCCCCTCACATGGGGTGGGACCCACTTGAATAATACTTTTTTATTAAAGTGAGTCCCACCCCCCATGTGAGAGGGGCGTAACCCCTTGATGTACCAGTAGCAAAGCTGTTAAAAAATTGTGGCTATTTAGTGTATAAATCGAAAGCATATAGTTTGTCATTAATCTATTCTCAATTTAGTGTATGTTCAACAACGCCCATGCAACTTTTTAAAGATATATAAAATAAAAGTTTTAAGAGAAAAACCAATTACTTTTAAAGTTAAAATTCAAGTACTAATTCCAAAAGCATAAAAAAGGTAGTGATTTTTTTTTTTAAAGAAATATTTTAATGCAATGGTCTTATATGCATGGACTGTCTACTTCTTGCTCGGATTCGTACTGAGTCCGTTCACCTACTCTATTTCTGTCAATGTGTGGCGGGTATGATATGAGGTTGAGTAGATAATATCATAAACGATGATTTATGTGATTAGTGTCCCATGAAAATTAAAAAATAAAAAATTAATTGAAAAATAATAAAGAAATACTAAATTGTTTTCCAACTGATTTGGGTGAAACCTTTACAATGGCTTATGGCCGGGCAACACAATTGATCATTTCGAACTCTCTTCTTCTTCTACCGTTACAAAGAGGTATCTAATGTATAAATATCTATATCTATGTGATTATATATATTTGCATCGGTTAGACTTGATCAACAATCTTTCGCTTTTGTTGAACTTGACGAGCTAGTCATATATTTTTTGGGAAATGCTAGTGGTACATCACCATGTACATCGGGGTGTACACCCCCCTCACATGGAGGTGGGACCCGCTCGAATAAAAAAATATTTTATACAGTGCATGTGAGGGGGGTGTAGCCCATTATGTACATCACTTGATGTACAAGAGGAAATACCCTTAAAATTTTATTTTTAGTAAACCAAAACAGGCAAATATCCAAAGAAACATAAGCAATCTGAATTTCTCCCTCCCAATACAAGATCACTGCCCGCTTAAGCCATTCTTACAGTTTAACTTCATATTTTCCCGATATTTTTAGTAAATCAATATAGCTTACGTTGTATTTTGAGTATGACTTGGCTTGTACTTGTTATTGAAACATTGGTAACCTCGCCCATGGGACGAATTTTCACCACGTGGATCGTGCGGCTTCTGGGACTCGCATTTACTGCGAATGAAGGGTCTGTGCACCAGATCATTGGCCTGCACCTATGGAGGCAATTGAATTCGAGTGGAAATCTAGTATTGCAGCTAAGGATTGGTCAAAACTCAAACGTCGCAAAGAAAGGGCAGATTGAAGTAAGAATTAAATTTTTTAAACATTGGCAAGATGCAAACAAAGATTCGAAGATAGCCGTCACATTTTACACTTCTGAGAATCAACACATAATACACCAGTCTTCTATTGAAAAAATAGTAGACATGTGCCTCATAATCTCAAAAAAGCTTTGTAAAAAAGGGGCTAAATCTTGGAATGTATGTGGAGACAAATACAAATTACGACTAAATATTTTGAATTTGTTTGGCCTACAGGTAATAAAACTCGAATTGAAGAAATTTTTCGATACAATAACATCCTTTCACGATGAAATGTTCTATCTTCATGAAGGGTTGGGCTACCATACTAGTTCCATTTCTTGTAATTTTCTTCAAGCTCGTATACACCTCAAACTCAAAGCAGATTATTTTCTTTTCCTGTTTGGCCTTCACAGGGAGGTTGAAAAGCAAGCTCTCAATATTGCAACTTATTCCAGGATGGCCACCTTTAGTTTCCTATCTATCTTGGTTTGCTTGTCTGTGGCTGCCCTCCAATTGTGGCATTTGAAGTCAATTCTCTAAAAGGAAGAAGCTCGTCTAGTTTCTAAGAAAAGATTGCAAGTCTTCTCTTTTCTAGTAGATTGCAAGTTATAGCGAATCAATTTTTACTGCTCTCTGAAAACTCGCTTCTAATACGTGGTCTCAAATTATGTTGATTCTGTATTTGATTTCATAATTTTTGGATTTACTGTTTGTAACAGAGCAAAGACTACCATCAGATTATTTAAACTGNTCCCCATGTGAGGGGGGTGTACACCCCGATATACATGGTGATGTACCACTAGCATTTCCCTAAAATTTTATTTTTAGTAAACCAAAACAGGCAAATATCCAAAGAAACATAAGCAATCTGAATTTCTACCTCCCAATACAAGATCACTGCCCGCTTAAGCCATTCTTACAGTTTAACTTCATATTTTCCTGATATTTTTAGTAAATCAATATAGCTTACGTTGTATTTTGAGTATGACTTGGCTTGTACTTGTTATTGAAACATTGGTAACCTCGCCCATGGGACGAATTTTCACCATGTGGATCGTGCGGCTTCTGGGACTCGCATTTACTGCGAATGAAGGGTCTGTGCACCAGATCATTGGCCTGCACCTATGGAGGCAATTGAATTCGAGTGGAAATCTAGTATTGCAGCTAAGGATTGGTCAAAACTCAAACGTCGCAAAGAAAGGGCAGATTGAAGTAAGAATTAAATTTTTTAAACATTGGCAAGATGCAAACAAAGATTCGAAGATAGCCGTCACATTTTACACTTCTGAGAATCAACACATAATACACCAGTCTTCTATTGAAAAAATAGTAGACATGTGCCTCATAATCTCAAAAAAGCTTTGTAAAAAAGGGGCTAAATCTTGGAATGTATGTGGAGACAAATACAAATTACGACTAAATATTTTGAATTTGTTTGGCCTACAGGTAATAAAACTTGAATTGAAGAAATTGTTCGATACAATAACATCCTTTCACGATGAAATGTTCTATCTTCATGAAAGGTTGGGCTACCATACTAGTTCCATTTCTTGTAATTTTCTTCAAGCTCGTATACACCTCAAACTCAAAGCAGATTATTTTCTTTTCCTGTTTGGCCTTCACAGGGAGGTTGAAAAGCAAGCTCTCAATATTGCAACTTATTCCAGGATGGCCACCTTTAGTTTCCTATCTATCTTGGTTTGCTTGTCTGTGGCTGCCCTCCAATTGTGGCATTTGAAGTCAATTCTCTAAAAGGAAGAAGCTCGTCTAGTTTCTAAGAAAAGATTGCAAGTCTTCTCTTTTCTAGTAGATTGCAAGTTATAGCGAATCAATTTTTACTGCTCTCTGAAAACTCGCTTCTAATACGTGGTCTCAAATTATGTTGATTCTGTATTTGATTTCATAATTTTTGGATTTACTGTTTGTAACAGAGCAAAGACTACCATCAGATTATTTAAACTGCTAATTTTCTCTTAAGGATTTAATTAATCTGTCTGAATTATAAAATGACAAATCGGAGAAATTTGAGAGGGAACAGCTCTTTGAACATTCTTCGGAATAAAATGAATGCACTTTGAATCCTTTCCTCACAGATGAACAAATTAAGAAATATATAATCATCTTAGTTCCCAGCTAGAACCATTCTTGGATCTTTCTTTCTTTATACCTGTTTTCAAGTTCGATCCTTCAATTTTTCGTGTAGTATGCTTCGATCCTCCTATCTACGGGTGCTTGGTAATTCTTCCTTTTGCTGAAAAATACAGTGTATCATATATATTATTCCCATAAGACAGAAAAACTAGAATCCAAGAGGCAAATAATAACGAGATCCCTACTTACGCAAGTGATATTCTGCTCATGTACAGTATATCTTGATGTATTCATTCTTCCATTGTTTACTCGAATTGAAGTATGAAAAAAAAAGGACCACCTCAGTCCTTGCAGAATATGAGATTGAACAACCTTTTCCAGAAACCAACAACCGGTGTATCAATCAAGTGTACAGGATCCTTGAATTTCGCCTTCTCACTGAGTTCTTCAAATGAGTTTACAAGATTCTGAAGCCTAGCAACAAACTCTATCAACAAAGAAGTAAATGTTGCCAGTGATAATGCACTTGCACTTTCATATGTCCGTAGTTCACGTTCATTGAGAATGTTATCACCTATCAATGAGAGTCGTGAAGGCCACATTGTCTGATGTTTGAGCACATTATCTCCAGAACCACACTGGGGAACAGGGAGATTAGTGCTCATGTTCGGGTCCTGAGGATCAAAGTCTCTTAATGTCTGAGTTGATTTTAGGTTAAGAGTTGCTTCACTTGGAGAATTTACCACAAAAGGTTGCTGTTCATCATCCTTTAGTTCTTGAATGTGTTCGGGATCCTCCAATTTGTCAGGTAGATTTCTACTTTCCCATCTCTCTGGACTGACCAAAAGATAAGATTTTTGGTCAATCATCATTTGCAGATCTTCTGCAGCTTTATGAACCTCCTGAAGCAGGTCTCCAGGGCCGAGTTTTTCCATCCTTTCTAATTTTTGTCCTAGCAGATGTAACACTTTAGCTCCTTCGTTCCCTACCCTACGAATCTCATTCTTAAAAACCTGCCTTAATTCAGACGATGCCTGCAAATGAACCTTTTCCCTGTTTGGTATATTGAGTAGGACTAGACAATATAATAAACAAGATTTCAACTCATGATGTTTCAGGAAGTAAGAGCTATTTCAGAATAAAAGCAACAACATAGTCCAACTACAACTAATACTTCTCAACTAAACATGATCGTCTGAAATTACGTACTACAAACTTTATTAGAATTAGGTGCAATAATGGCTCAATTCAGTTTGGCTTAAAACTATATTGAGCATCTGGAAATTTAGTTGTCTTGTCTCTCACCATAAAGACAAATAGGAAGACAGACAAAAATAAAAATTTAAATGTGGTAACAAAATCCAAATATAAGAATGAAGATGGTACAATTACCTGTATCTCTGAAAGTATACTCCCATGCATTGCCATAACCATGAATGTACAATGCCTAAGAGCACCACTAGCTTTAACATATGCACTCCAAGGATAATTGAACATTTTGTAAGGGCCATGAGGTGGCTCCCATTCTGCAAAACCAAGCTAGAAAGGAAAAGGAAAACATTAACGTTTAACCAATTTTCGAAAGGGAAATTTTTACGGTGAGAAATTAAAATACTTGGAAACATGAAAGCATAGCATACCAGAGAATCCTCTTGGCTTGTAGATTCCAATACGGCTCTATATCCACTATACAGAGGATCATCCGAAGCTTGATAGAGAAGAATTTTTGATGGTATCCTAGTATATTCAATAGATTGCAAATACATATTGACACAACCTAAACCAAGGATTACATTTACGAGTCAAGATTAAAACTAAAAGCCATTAAGGTGTAGTGAAAATAAAAATAAAAAAAACCAACCTTCCAAAGAATTTGCAACTCCCTTAAAATTTTTCACCACCAATTTGTGCAAATCCTCACCAGCCCATATAGGGTAAACACATATATTTACAAGTAAACAAACACCAGCTCCAACTGCAATTAACAGCAATCTAGAAACGGCTGTTTGAACAAAATTTGAACTTCCCGAAACCAATACGATACAGAAGGTCAACAAGAAAACCCGGAATCCATATTCATAAGACTTCATTGGAGGGTACAACTTCAAATAAGTTGCACAAAATCCTAAAAAGCAGAAACATTTAAAGCTCAATGAATTGAAATTTTCATTTTTCAACAAAAAAAAAATGCACTTAATGGCTTCTTGCTGACACAAACACATCTAGGGAAAAAAAACCTGCAATAAAGATGCTGATAACAATTACAACTTCTTGCAATTGTCCTACCAACTCTGACAATTCAGCAATGCCCAAAGCTAGTGCTCCAGCGGATAATGTCCCAAGTGCTCGATTAAATCCTTTATTTAGCGTAGCCCCTACATATATGCTCACCGACAAATACAACATACATGTTCACAGAACAAACCATGAGATCAAATAAGGAAAAGAAAAGGTAAATTCATTATACTTTTTTACCTATGCTGAATTCAAAGACTACAACAACGGTGAGGATAGCCCATATAGAGTATTGACCAATATAATTCAATGGCTCTCTGAAGAAAATGAGAAGTGAAACAAAGGAGAGGGTAAGACCCATTTTAGCTGCAAACACCACTTTTCTTGGATCAGACCGACCCATTTCATATGCCTTGAGAGCATTTTGTTGAAACCCACTACAAGATTTGGCAACTCCATCACAGATAGATAGAAAAAACCTTTGCAAACAACCTTCATGGCGACCAAATCGTCTGTTGTCTGAATATCCTTTAATGGGTAACAATGTTTCTTTGCTTCTTTCTGCAAAGCTTTGTGCCATTTGTTTGATATCAATTAAGGTGATGTCAAAAAAAAAAATAAACAGAGAGTTTAATGATTGGAGCGTGTTGTGGTCCGAGTTAAATTGTTTGTTGAAGTTTTGAAAGGTCAATATTTTTATCTGGATCTTGACGGTTGCGGTGGTTGTAATGTTTGGAGTGGGCCATGGGTCCCTTGTGGTGAAAGGATTGTAGTAAATCATTATCGTAAATGAAATGAATGGCGTCTCATGTTATGATTACCTTTGGGATAATTGCAGCAAAAGTCTCAAATTTTTAGTACAATAACTTTAAGGGTCCTTCGCATTTGGATTTCTGTGTGGAAGAACTTGACTGCTGCTGACTTGTCTAGCTCATGTTTAGATCACATTAAAATTTTCGTTCTTATTATTCTACTCATTTTCAACCACATATTTCTCATCAACCTGCTATTCCAAAATACATTCTTTTACAATAATGTCTAATAATGGAGGTCACACAATTTGAAATAAGGGAATTGGAGGTGGTGGCGGTGGCGGCGACGGTGGTCGTTATGGATTATGGGTTTGAGGGTGAGGGTTGAGAGTAAGAACATGATTGTGAGTGCATGTGTTTTTTACCCTTTTTTATTTAATTATTTAATGTAATAAATGGAAAGTTACTCTTTTGCTGCTTTTTAAAATAGATATTAAAAATGTGGTCAAAGTTAAATATTTGGTCAACTAACAGAATTATGGATGGAAACTATCCAAAAGGGCTTCACCTGCAACATTTGAAAAGGCTGTGGTTGACGATTGCAACAAATCAAAGGTTTGAAGAAAGTCTGCTAATGTTTCAAAAGTTTGGAACTTTTGCTGCAATTATCTCTTATCTTTTACGCACTTGTTTTATTACTAGTGAAGAAAACGTGCGTTGCACGTTAGTTGATCATTGTCAACAAGAAAAAAAATGCCTTTATTTTGGAATTGATCTTGGTTGCATCATCTTTAACACAATAAGGTGCATTGCATTACAAATGAGCAAACACCACCAATTCAGCAACCCCTAGGGTTAAGAAATTTAAATCTCATAATGAAACTCTTCCTCATATGGACTGGGGGTTATATGAGAATTGGAATATACACTTTTTCTAGGCACCACTGGTAAAAAAAAAAAAATATTGTCTCCGTGTGGCACGAAGACACGGTGACCTCAGTGCGCACAGAGGTACCACAGAAAAAAAAATTTGTCTCTATGTGGCATAGAGCTTTTTTTTTTTGAATATTTGAATTCTCTTCCTCCTGAACCATATTACCAAACAGAGAAAAAAAAATCCCGTTATTACAATTTTTCTCCAATGCCCAGACTGTATTTTAAAATACCACTCAAAAAATCATATACATGACATTATAAAAATCAAATACCACTTAAGATTATCATTCTAGGAGGAATGTGGGAAATGTGCACAACTGAAAAATGTATACAATCAATTGTATAGCAATTGAAATGTATATGTTGATTTATGTATACAAAATGTGAGAACTAAACATATTGTATGGAAGCATATTAGACAGCACCCTCATGTTTTTGTCTTCAGTGGAAGTATCAGTCCTAGGAGGACTGACGTTTGCCATTTTGGACACTCCACAATCTCCTAAAAGAATACTTCAAACTGAAATGAGCATTTCCATCCACTCTAATCTATGGGAGAAAATAGAACCCAAACTGGAGGAAAATACTCCTGTAAGGAAAATATCCAAAGGAATTAAATGACAATCCTTTTCGAAGCAGGAAGAAAGTGTCAAAAATGAGTTAAATGGTGAAAGTTTCAATTATCAAAGTCTCGTCAATAGCCACGGATTAGGAAAATTAAGGAAAACAGAAGCACGTTATAGAAAAGGTACATGATATTCAGATTGTTAGAAACAATAAAAATGGCAACATATCTATATATTTGCTAGAAGTGCCACTGGATTTTTTCATTCTAAAACTAGAGAAAGTGGAGCAAGAAATACAGTAAAACTTCCACTGCCACCTTTTGATCCTAGAAATTAACAAAGAAACACTGCCAATATGTCAAGATTCCTACTATAATTTTGTTAGCAAATCATCGATGATATGAACCAAGAAAGATTATGCTCATATAAAGAGAGGAAATCGAATCTTCTTTGTAAATACTAATGTGTGAAAATGTACGGGTATGACAACGTGTGTAGCAAAAGAATGTAGTTTTACAAGCTCTTTGTTAAAAAAGTGGTGATTTGTTTGACTTTATAGTTTTAAAATGCCAATAGTTAAACAAAGGAAGGAAAAAAAAAATTCCGCGCATCACGGAGCTGGCTCCATATTTTTTTTATTTTTTTTTAGGTAAAGAAGATAGACTTTCTTTTTCTAATCTTCAAATAGAAGTGCCCATTTTGGAAATGTTTAGAAAGATAAAAATGAAGACAAATTTGAAAAAAATAAATAAATGCATACAATTCAAGTTCTTGAATTTGCTGAGTCGGTGGTATCTTTTCTTCCTGGAGGTTTGTCTGAAGCATCTTGATCATCACCTGATGCACCCTCCACGTTATCACTACCAGATTTGCTCTCATGTTCTTCATCCCTACTTCTTCTGCAACCAACAATGCTTGATTCA
>CAIGRF010274349.1:21963-34977 GCA_903798235.1 Fraxinus ornus
TCACAATTTTCCCCATTCTTGGCACCTCTCCGTGCCCCTCCAAGCCTGTTTGCTGCCAAATCAACAATCCACAAAATAATTAGCAAAAGTCTCTATCTCGCATGGAGACACCGTCGGTGTCTCCATGTCTCCATCTAGAACGTGTACACGCCCGTGTACCCTTGTCTTCGTCAAGAACGGAGACACGACCGTGTCTCCGTTCTTGACGGAGACACCAACCATTTTTTTTATTTATTTTTATTTATATCATACACATCAAGTTAAGAACAATTCCTTTAACACAAAGGAATCAAAAATCGATAATAGAAAATACCTTCACAGCAAAAAATGGAAAACTATTGAAAAAAATTTGACATTAGCTACGAAAATACCTTATTTCAATTTGAGCAATCTCATTCTCAATCTCAATGTCAGACAACGAAAATTTCGAATCCTACAAAAACAAGGTTGGTTTACAAAATTAGAGTAGGATATATAAAGAGAAGAACATAGGGAGAAAAAAAAAATCAAAAGATAGAAGAAGAATGTTACAGGTGAATGTGGGAATGGAACGTAAAGAGGTATGGTTGATTGAGCGAAAAAATGGAGAAGACGAGAGTGGTTGATGGCAAATAATAATAATAATAATAATTACGACGACGGGATATGACGACAAGGTTCGCCTTTACTTTGGCTCTTTTAATATGTAGTGATGAGTTTAAAAGGTAACTATTCATATTGAACTATTTTATTTGAAAATGATTATTGTACAAATGTTGTTAAATAAATCTTTGCTGATAAGCTATTGTTGTTCACAATTAGCGTATTATTCTTACAAGAAAAATATATTCACAAAAATAATGCAAAATTCAAATTTACTTTTACGAAGTCATATTCATAATTGCACTAGAAATAATTAATTTAACCCATGTTTTTATTAGATAAAGTTTTTTTTTTTTAGTAAATTTTGATAATTAAAAAAAAATTGATGAACGATAAAAAATTGTGAATATGTATTTAAAATTAATTATTAGTTTTGACTTACATTTTAATCATTTTTTTTAATATAATCAAACATGGGCTAAAAGAGAGAATAATTTTAAAGAAAAGCCAGTTCACAGTGCTCACTCATCCATGTCAGAAATTGAAAATGGGCAGCTAATCTTCGATTAAATTTATAAAAATTTGCGTTACCATCAGCGTCTGAAATCACAAGATCTCCAACGCATCGCAGGGGCATATCGCTCTTGAATTTCCATTCGTGAAAGTTACCCATTTTTTCAACTTGTAAAATTCTCAGACCATGCAATAAAAGAGTGTTCTTATTCGTGTTTACGTAAGAGATGTATTGACCAACACTTTCTTCACACTGGACCTGCATTACTGCTCAGGATTGACGCCTATTTCTTCTGTCATCATCTTGATTAAATGGATGAAAACTAAATAAGGGCCGAGAGGAAAATGCAAATCCACTTAAAATGATGTCAGGACAAAATCTTAAGATTCATACATTCAACTGGCATTATAATAGCTAGAATTACTGGTTCAAACAAAATAAAATAAATTCAACTTCAAAAAGCAGAGCAGATTTCAGACATCCACAGTCGCTAAAACTCGCTATTTCTTCTCTTCCTTCTCAGCCTCGGCAGCCCTCTTGGCCCTGACACCAACATGGCGCTTATTTGTTCGCTCCATACGGAGCTTGTCATATGCCTTGAACGACTTCATTTCGTCTGTAACCTTCACAAGTTCAACAGCTGGCTTCTCATGAACAATTGGTAAGTAAGGACCTTGTACTTGTGTGGCAGTTGCCAACTCCTCAGGAGCAGAATCACCAGCCTGTAGCGAGGAAAAGCAATCTTGAACTGTTCTATATTAAAAGGGAAGGGTAATTTTTTGTTCCCAAAGGTATGTGTACCTTGAATTTGCGCGTGCGTCTTGGGAAGACAACTAATTTGGCTTTGTATGTCTTCAGCCTCTGAACATTAGTTTGGAAACCCTCCAAGGAACTGTTCCTACGGCGATGATCAACTGCAATGCCAATGGTTGGTGCATATTTCTTTGGGATTCCTGCAGCCTGTTTGTTACACACGGAGAGATTTAATACACCACAAGTAGCATTCAAAATACCTCAAACAAAGCAACAGAAAAATGATGACAAATACTGCTTGGAACTCGGACTATGCAGAGACAGAGATATCTCCAAGTTCATTACAAAATTTATAAAGCAAAAATGCGGAAAGGAAAGTCCATAGTTCAATCTCTCTAATTCTAATTCATCTAGTGAATAATACGTCAATAATTTACAATTAATAAAAAATTTCAACATTCTGGAGAAAATATTGCACTGTGAGACATAACATCAGGACTTAAAATCTGCATAACCATTGCAACAGCCAAAACCAAGCACAAGCAGAGGCGGAAACAACTCACCTTGAGTTCCTCAAGAGAAAATCCCCTTCCAGCTCTGACTTTCATATTGTACTTTAGGGTCTGACCATGAACAATAGGACGAAGAGGTCCAGCTGTCGGCCTAGGGAAGATCTTCACAGCCTTCTTTTGTCTGGCTGAAAAACACATCGATCAAACAAGAATCAATCAAGCCATCAATCAAATATTTAGAACAGGCAATAAAACAACCGTTATACAAGTGAGCTGTGTTTTGATAATGGCACAAAAATTATCGTCACTGACCAGTTCTTCTCCTGGTCTTGCGAGCAGGCTGGTTGAACCATGTCTTCACATAGTTCTGCCAATGCTTTCTGAAATGCCCATTAGGAATGACATTGTTGTGCTTGACCATGATTTACCTATTGTAAACCAGATAAGAGTAATAATTAGACAACTAAAACATCCATTCTGCTATAATAGACTCGCCACGACCATGATCAATCAAATGAATTTTAAAGCGCAAGGTAAAAAATCAACTGATATATGTATCTACATTAATGCAAGATAAAAGAATAAAGATTTTGTTTTCTGCAATCAGAAAACTGCAATGAAATCCAAAAAAAATGCAAACTGGCCATTAATTTAAATTTCATGATTAAAGTATATATGTTCAGGATAACCCATAAAAACAATCTTTTTGATACCTTAACAAAGTCAAATAAAAAAATAGTAAACATATATGCTACTCGTACACGGACAAAATTACAACCATTTGCACAATTAAACTGCAACATTGAACAGATGCATTAAGAATTTACAAGAACATCCCAGATATCAGCAACGATGAGAATAATAGCAAAGCCTCTAAAGATCACAAGCACTACTAATTTTTATTCCAAATTTAAGTAGATTGAATCTCTTCGCATATAAATTTACTAACAGCCTTTCAACTTGTTTGAGCAGTCAAATTTAGAATTTGACGGATACTTTTTATCAATGAAATGACACGATGAATTAACTGCCATTATTAAGGGGGCGATATTAGAATTAAAAGAAGAGAAACAAGCAAAAATAACAAAATCTAAATATCACGAAACCAAATATATTTCGTAATTCAATAAAGTTTCGATTTTCCTGGCGCAAAGAACAGAAAATCATAAAGGCTAACACAAAATATACACCCCACGAAATTGAATAAATCAGATCAAGTTTTTTTTCCCGGGTATCCAGACTACAAAATGAAAAACCTAAAAGCATACAGCAGATTTCACTTCATTTTCCTACATTCATTTCCCAGTAAACAAAACAAATCGTTTCAATTGGTATTCATATCAACAACAAAGGCTGATATACATTACACATACAGCAGAATTAGACAGAGGTTAAGAACTATTGGAGTTTACACTTACAGCAGCTGTTGGTATGGGGTGGAAAGGCTTTCTGCAAAATCTGATATTGGGGCGTTTCTGCAATTTATATGTAGGAACGAAGAAACCCTATATTTTAATATGGACCCATATTGAGTGTATTGGGTCGAACAAGTTAGGTTCCAGGCCAAATATACTGAAAAGTGACAGGCTTGGGCCAAGGGGACTGGGTAGATACTTATTTATAAATATAAAGGAAAATTTCATATTTAGCCCTTGTTTTAGCCACGTTTTTTGGACACAACATTCTTCAATGGTGTTTTGACCTCATTTCAACCACATATTTTTCAATAAAAAAATAATACACAAATTCAACATTTTTTTTATTTTTTAACCACACATTTTCCATCAATACACTATTCAAAAATTCATTTTTTGACAAAAATGAGGTTCAAACAAAAATTTAAGAGATTAATTATCACTTATTGCAAAACTAAGAAAAAAAGTTTAAAACTTCAAAAATCAGATATTAATTAAATTTTGCTTATGAAATAATTAATCAAGAATATATTTTATGAAATAAGTATATCAATTCTATATAATTTGGTCACAAATCAAGAAATGTATAGATCATTTTACCTAATTCGATAAGAATGCTTAAATAATAAAAAATATGTGCAAAAACTAAAGCAAAGAATTTCGGTACACTTTTGAAGAGATAGGGTGTTTGGTATAGATTAAAATCAGATTTTAAGTAGATTGTGATAGAAGTTTTTGAAATGTATAGTTGAAAAGATGTGAAACCCATAAAAAATGTGGTAAATGTTAAAATCTGGTCCAAACGGGCAAAGATATATTTGTTAAAAGAATTTTAAAAAATGGACATTATTTAAAAACTCTAAAAGTAAGGTACAAAATTAATTTCTTACCCTAAAACTATTCACTCTAAAAGTGTCCTACGGGCAACCAAAGTTAACATATTTATTATATTGATGTTAAAATAACTTACTTATTTTCAGTTTTAATAAATTGAAAAAAAAATATATTTATTGCTGTCACAATGTTTCAAATTTGTATTGAGCCACGTTAATTTGAAAGAATGTATTCTGGAATAGTAGATTGATAAAAAATATATGGTTGAAAAATAAGGAAAAGTTATTGATGTGATGAAAAATATTATTTTATTGAAGAATGTGTGGTTGAAAATGAGTAGAAGAATGTAAATGAAAATTTTAATGTATACCAAACGAGGACATTAAACTTTGAAGCTTTGTCAAACATGTTCTGAACAAATTGTATTTAGTTGTACACAAATAGATCCTAAAATTGAAACAGTTCAGTAAATAGAGAATGTCCAATAATCTAAAGACAATTCTATTAACAAAATTCGCAAAATAATCTGTGGATGCGGGAAATAGATTGCGACTCGAATCAATATTCTATTTATGAAATTTATGGGTCATATTCAGATACAAAAGGCTTCCAATCAAGTAGCAGGAGTAATAGTATTATACATTGAAAAGAAACTTTCAATTTTTTCCATTCCTCAAAAAGTCACAGATTATTTTAGGATAACAAACGAGAAAACTGATATTTGAGAATCTGAACGTAACTAAGCATACAAACTTATGTTTAAGACACTGAACTAGACAAGATTAAAGAAGAAAAATGTGTGATGAATTTGTCAGTTTTCCTTTTCCAGCCCTACCAAGTAACAATCACTACTGTTTGGAAAAAGAAAAGCATTTATTGATTACATGTAGGTGGATTCACAGGTTGAAGTTCAACCAAGTGGACAGGTTACTCTGTAAAATACTTGCCAGCAAATGAATGAGCTTCTCAAGTCATTTCCATTTCCATTAGTAGCTCATTGCCTTGAAGATCTTGTCTCACAACTTTTCTCCTCACACACAACCCGTAACCATTCGATCACGTTCAAGAATGTCACAACAGATGCATAAAGAACCAACAAGCCAATTTCCAGCAGATTTTCCAATGTTTCCACAGCGAGAATGTCTGAGTTACATTGATGGAGACAAATGTACATTCTCGGGTCTCCAGCATCTTCAAGCCCCAGCTATACAACTCCGTATGGTCATGATCCACAAAAAAAGTTGGGCGAACTTTTGTTAAGAGAATGTTATGAACAACTCAATTTTCTGGTTTTGAAGGAACAGCAGTTGCAAGTTTTCTATTACTGAATTTTGAGGTATTCTTCCCAATTCTTCCCAACTTGGTTAACTTCTCTTTCCTCCCCGAAATGTCAGCACTAATAACTTTCGCTCTTTCCTCATCTGAAAGCAGGGCAAGCCTTGCAAACTTTTTAGGTGCTACTTGCCCAAGCCTCTCATTTATGTCCTTGAAAGCAGGAACGAGCCCACGTCTAATAAAGCACCCTTCCATGAGTTGCATTGAGTTTGTCTCTGGAAGCACAGGGTTATCTCTCAACTCGAGGTCCAGACAGAATGGGGAATCCTTCAACCACATTCTCAAGGAATGAGCTCTCGCTACAAGGACTCCACTCCGAGTTTTACAGGGAAGAAATGGAGACCCAATTTCCCAAAGGTATGCCTTCAATGTGCTGTTTAAAGAAACCTTATTGTAGTCTGATGTCCCTGTAATCAGTACTACAGACTTCGGAGATTCAGGAAACCCCTCCAAGGATGCATCCTGCAGCTACTAAAGTGTCATCTCATAGAGAAAATATAATAATAAAAATAACAAGTGTACCGGAAAATGGTGCTCTTAATAAATAGTTGAAGCCAGATATAGAAAGCAAGCCACGACGTCAATAAAATGAATTGACATTTAACATGAATACATGGACTATCAACTTCAGACACTGGGTAAAACTATGAATATCGTTCTAGCCCCTTTGGGTTGTGGTTTTGGGAGGTTTGACAAGTCATCTGAGTCAATGTTACTGATTTGGAGATTATGGAAATCCTCCAAGAACGTATGGCGATTATAGTGTTACATCAGATGCAAAGCAAAAAATACAAACCAAAGGGGTTTATATGAAACTAAAGATAATGAAACAGAAGATAACAAGCCCATTACTAAACAGGGATGGACTATAAACTTAAGTATGACTATGATCCACCTCAAAAAAGGTGAAGCAACAAGGACTGATGATTGAGGCAATCAGTAAAGTTTAAAAGTACTTGTAACTTCCTAGGCGCTACAGATATAACAAAATATATCTAAAATATACAGCTCTAAAATATACAGCCAGGTAATGAAAATCTCAGGTTTGATGTGTGCACTTTTACTTCATACAATAAGCAAAATCTTGATTATAACTTCCTTCTTTAGTTTAATGTGAGCAAACTCCTGAATTTGGTGCATTTAAGCAAATTAGTTCACAGTGTTACGTAAAATATTAGTAGGGAAGAGTTTGCTCAAAATAAGGAGCATCGAGTTCTTGATTTGCCATAATTGTTTCTCCACTAGAAATACATCATTCAAAATCACAAATCTAAGAGAGATCGGAAAGAAGATTTGCCTGCATGAGGTCAAGCCATAGAGTTAGACCAACAAGAGCAGCACCGGGAGATAACTTTCTAAAGTCAGCTCCCCATTCCTTGTCAGCCACTCTGCACAATAAAGAAAAAGAAAATCAGATAAATAGAAACATGGAAGCTAGTTCAGATAGGTCCAGCAATGTGAAAGATTTTCTTGAAAGCATATGGTGCACTTTTGGGTATTTGAAAACATATTAAGGGTGTGTTCGGTCGTGCTTAAAATCCAATTAAAATTGAAAATATGACCGTTATTGAGTCTCACTCGTCTAATAAAAGTCAATAATAACAGCTGATTTTTCAATTTTAATCCGGTTTTAATTTCTACCGAACACGCCCTAAATCCATGGTACATACTCATTTTTCGTCTATTGGATTATTCAATGAGATCAAAAAGAGAAAAAAAATGTCAAATGGACGGAGAGTGTTATAGTGCCTGTCTATATGAACAAAGAAGTCATTCAAGATTGTTATTATAAGTTAAATAGGCACTAAGCTCACAAGTAGTATAATGAAATTATTGAGAACAGAGCTTATTTTGTTGTTACTGTTGTTGCACGAGATTATGAGCATTCCAGGGTGGCTTGTTCATTATCTTGCATACTTGATATATATTAATTTTAGTATGAGCTAATAAGGACATCACATAATTTAATAGTACGACGTTCTCTTGCAATATGGCATTCCTTTTCTTAAACTATATTTCGTACATCCTGAAGGGATATGCTCAAATCCTGCAACTAGAGCCCAGAATTTGTAATTGGTCCCCTAAAATAATGTGAACTGACTCATGTTTCATTTTCCAACTCCAAAAATAAAATGAAAAGGCATATTTCGCATTCTTCAGGAGCACTCTTTGAACAAACTCCATATTTAAACATGATTGGCAGTAAATAAATTGTACGATTCAGATATTTAAAGAGTAAGTTTTCTACCTGAACACGTCATGGTGATAAATGTTTCTTTTAATTGCAAGTTGGAAAATCCACGAGGCAGTAGCGCGGTGTTCAAAAGCCCACAATAAATCCTCTAAAGCATTGACAAAGTTAAAAGCAGCATTGTCTTCTATGGGTTCTAGTTTCTTAAGATAACAGTCTATCTCTGACAACAGCAACTCTGAATTTTCTGTCAGAAGCCTGCGAATGTAAATCACTTTAATATTCGCAATCAGAGAAGAGGTTTAAGCAGAACTTCCCACACCTGCACCCCTAAAATGAAAACAAGAGAAAAAGGACAAAAAAGGAATGAGACCATGCCTGAGAGGAATATCAAAACCAGCATCTCTAATAGCAGTTAAGAGTGTAGTGGCTTCACTAGTAGAGTGGCACAAACTTGCAGTGCGAATGAAACAAGTCCATGTCCTGTGGTCTGGATCTATACCTTCTGTTTTCATCTCCGAGAGTTTCTGAATGCCAATGTTGAAATCACCATTTTTGAGATAAGCATTAATGACAGAACTGTAATGTAGTGTACTAAGTTCTGCCCCAGTTGATTTTAAATTATTAAGCACTTCTTCTGCTTCTATGGGATGCCCTGAGCTGCCGTAAGAGGTCATAAGCAGATGCATTGTAGCAATGGTGGGCTCAACTCCCGATTCCTTCATAGTGACGAGTAGCTTTTCAGCTTTAGAGTGGTTTCCAGAGCTTCTATACATTTTCATCATTAAATGATAAAAAGAGCGATCGAGTTTGATTCCTTCTGTTCTTAGACCATCAAAAAGTTGTTCTGCTTCTTCTAGCTTCAGCTGTTTACAAAATGCTGCTATCAGGCTTTTGTAGGTGTTTAAGTGAGGTTCTAGACCAAGCCGTCTCGTTTCATGCATCAATGAAAGAGCTTCTTCAGGCCTACAATCTCTACAGTACATCAGTATTAAAGTATTGTAAGTTTCCTCATCCGGTTTAAGTCCAGATTCTTGTATCCACTGGTAAACTTCAACTGTCTTCTTATAATCTTTGATATTTGTATACAGCTTAAGCATTGAATTCCATATTGAAAGATCAGGCGTGAATCCTGCTTCCTGCATCTCAGTGACCATGGCCTCAACATCCCTTACTTGTTTTCCCCTGGACAGCAACCCAATCATAACTCTATAGAGATGCATGGTAGGAAGATACCCTGCAGCCTTCATTCCATGGTATATTTTCTTCACTTCAAATATGTTACCCGATTGTGCAAAAGCATCCAGCATCAAAAAGATAGAACTCTTGCTAATTTTAAAACCCATATCTTGAAGATCCTGAATCGCAACATAAAGCTCATTTAATCTTCCATCAGCAATCAGTGCTTGCAAGAGACCGTTAATTGTATCCACTGTTGGGGAAGGACCATCTCTCATCATTGTATTAAAAGCAGCTCTTGCTTTCTCATAGCAACCGCTTGCAGCGTAAGCTTTTATCAAAGCATTCCAAACTTTACGGTCCACTACACTACATTTCTGTCTCAACCTTCCCACAACACACTCTGCTTTCTCCAGTTGCTTCAGTTTTCCATAAGTCTCAATGAGGTCAATACAAATTGAGATATTGCAAACAGGAATTCCCTTTATTTCAGCACGATCAACCAAGTGCTGCGCCGTCTCTGGAAAATCCATTCTGCAATATATATTAGCCATTATTTGGTATATGTTCTTGGAAGGTTCAACCCCACAAAAGATCATGTCAGAAAATATTTGAGAAGCTTCAGAAATGCGTTTCTCCTTGCAGCACTGGATCAGGGACTCGTACATGGCAAAACTCCCATCAGAAAAACATAAGTTATTATTTTTGGAGTACTCATCTAAAGCAGCATCCAATTGGTGAGCTTTGCAGAGAATAACTATTGAGGCCTCAGTTATAAACTTCCGGGATCCAGAGGTTTGCTCCTTTATAAAGTTTAACAACTCTGTTGCTTCAGAGTATCGTCCAGATGAACTGTACGAACTCAAAATTGAAAATAAGACATTTCGGTCAAAACTGTAACCCTGCTTAACTGCTAATCTCAACATTTTAGTAGCATGGTCATAGCATTCTCCCTTAGTGAGTAAAGATGAAATCATTTCTGGGCCCAAGCCATGCAATTCTTCCAGATCCTGGGACACTTTCTGGATAATTTCTTCTTTGTTTTCTTTGCCAAGCACCCGGAGCAGTGCCTCATATAGAAGAAGATCTGGGGCAAAACCATTGCGAACCATTTCAAGGTACAACAATATTGCTTTTTTGGCATCATTTGATCTTAAATGGATATCCAGCATGATTGAGTACGCTAAATTGTCTGGTTTAATTCCACACTGCAGCATGCAATCAAACATCTCTTCTGCTTCCACTCGCTTTCCAGCCTTTGCATAGCCACAGATTAAAGCACTGTAAGTACGCAATGTAGGTTTAACACTAGTATTTAGCATCTCTGACATCACATTTGCAGCTTCTGTCATCTTATTTGCTTTCCCAAGAGAATCAATAAGAACAGTATACGTCACTGCATCAGGATTTCGGCCAGAGAGTTTCATGTCTCTGTAAATTTGCAATGCAAGCTCATGCTTACCCTGCTTCCCATACATATGAAGGATAGTATTATAAGTCATCTCATCTTTACCAAATCCCATCTTCACCATCTCTTCGCAAACTTCCTTCACCTTCTTTATATTCCCTTCTCTTGCAAATGCATAGAGTACCGAATTGTATGTAACTGCATCAGGGAAAAAACCCTTTGATCCCAACTCCTTAAAGAGCCGTTCTGCCTCACCAGCCAATCTACATCTTCCAAACACAGAAATCATGGCATTATAAGTCCATAAATCAGGTTGACATTTGTGCACTGCCATGTCATCAAAAACTTTTGTAGCCTCCTCCAAATTGGACTCACGTGAACAAGCACTGATAAGAGTGTTATAAGTAATTATATCAGGTTGAATCCCTGACCTTCTCACTTCACTTAAAAGTTCAATCCCCAAGTTTGGTGTCATAGGCCCTGATTTCAAACGTGCATTTATCAGAGTATTAAAACTCACAAGGTCTGGCTCACAGCCACGTTCTCTCATCAAATTAAGCAAGTCCTGAACCTTGGCAAACCGACCATTCCGAGCATAAACCCCCATCATCGCATTGTAAACTTGGACTGTATTACCTACCGAAGGCTGCACCCGAGTAAAAATCTCCACAGCCAACGCTTCCTGGTTTGCCTTTCCTAGCAGGGAAAGTATTGTGGCAAGCATTCGAGCATTGGGAGAATACCAATGCCGAAGATTTAACCACTCAAAAACCTCCAACGCTCTTTGCCAACTAGACTGACCAACCCATTTCACCAGAAAGCAAAAATCAGTAGGGGTCATTTGCACCATCTTCTTGTCCAAAACATCGGCTACAAACTCCTCAGACTTCAATTCTAAAATCCTATCAGTCAAAAATTGTACTCTCTTTTGCCAATCTTTTGCCCTCTTCAATGCCAATTTATTCATTTTCTTTACCGTATTCCTACTAATCCTCCTATCCAAAACCTCAACATATTCGTCATTCATTCTATTCACGGTCAATAACTCCTCTTCACTTTCTATTCCAATTTTATCTTTACCCTCAGAATCTTGTACATTTCCAACATCGGTCAGTGGGGGAGGGTTAACAATGAATGAGGAATCATGTAAATACCTATGGGTATCTGTGAATTTTGAGTTGGGCCATCTCACAGATGGTGAGGCTCTACTATAACTAAATTTTTTTGCAGTTTCTGGTTCACTGTTAGTATACGTACGACCAGAAGTTGAGCAGCAAGGAACGGAAGGGTTCTTGTGTACCTTTGATTTTCTGCTTATGGGTAATGACGGTGGAGTGACGGTCAGAAATCCAGTGAAATTCATGCCGTCTGAAATTGATTTTACTTCTGGGTTGTTTCATAAGTTGCCAGGACGTCGATTTGGCATGGGAAAAAATGGAACTTTGGCATGTCTTGAGGAGATTTATTTCATATATAAGGTAAGTATAAATTTACGTGAAAAACATGTACAGTACATTCAAGATTAGAAGAGGCTATAATTTCTAGAAGATAAGACGAATGTACAGCAGATATCTTCTTTTGGCGGTTTGTTCATTTATCTGGCTTCAAACCAGAAAGGGAGGAAGGGAGGAAGGTGCTGTATAGAGACTAGAGAGGACCCCCGGCTTGGAAAAATTGGTGAAAACTCGTCTTTTTTTTTCAAAAGTCATCCATATATGGGTCTCTTTTTTCAAAAGTTATCGATGGAAATTAAGATTATATTTTTAATAAATTTGATAAAAATTGAAGAAATTTATGATTGATAATTATGGATTCTATTTGGTTAAAATTAATTATTGATTTATATTTAAATTAAGGGCTCATTTGAACCTCATTGACTAAAAATACATTTTGGAATAGTAGATTGATATAGAATATGTGGTTAAAGAATTAGGAAAAATTTTGAATTTACGTATATGATTGAAAAAATAGATAGAAAAAAAAGAAATATTTTGAAAATAATGAGAATCAAACAAGGACAAAAGATTAGGTTTTAATTTCGATCCAATAGGGGCTAAATAACCTAATCAAATATTCTTTATACACAGCTTACAATTTGCTTTCGAGATATCATTAACACAAGTATGACCAAGCAAGTATGAAGATAAAATTATCAATCTAGCCCATGTTTGGTACACGTTAAAATTTTCATTCTCATTCTTCTACTCATTTTCAACCACACATTCTTCAATAAAATAATATTTTCCATCACATCAATAATTTTTCCTCATTTTTTAACTACACATTCTCCA